>JAADVF010000757.1:0-14036 GCA_023334555.1 Elongisporangium undulatum | reverse complement strand
TCGGCCACGCCTGCGGCTACAACCACCACGTCGGCCCCGACTGCTACGCCTGCGGCCACCACCACCACGTTGGCCCCGACTGCTACCCCTGCTGCCACGACCACCACGTCGGCTCCTTCGGCTACTCCGGCTGCCACCACTGTGACCCCGTGCCCCTCGACGGTGGCTCCGTCGACTACCCCGTCTACTGAGGCCCCCACGGCCACTGTGACTCCGTGCCCGTCGACTCCCACCGAGGCCCCCACTGAGGCTCCGACTGTGACTCCGTGCCCGTCAACTCCTACGGAGACCCCCACTCCGTGCCCGACTCCGGCCGCTACCACAGTGACACCTTGCCCGACGCCTGCTGCTACCACGGCTACGCCTTGTCCGACCCCGGCTGCTACCACCGCTACGCCTTGCCCGACGCCTGCTGCTACCACGGCTACGCCTTGCCCGACCCCGGCCGCCACCACGGCTACCCCAGGCCCCACTCCGGCTGCGACCACCACGACTTCGGCACCTGCCGTTGTATCGTTGGCTGCTACTACCACCACGAGCGCTGCCGTGGCTGCTGGCACCTCCTCTGCTGGCACTATCGCCGCGGTCGTTGGTGCTGTGGCTGTGGCTGCGATCGTGATTGGTGGTGCGTTCTTCGGCCGCCGCAAGCTCCGCAACCGTCGCAACTCCAACGACGATCTGGGCTACCCCGCCAACATGATCCTGACGCCGCCGTCCTGGTCGTGAACACCTCCTGTGTATAACCAATGTGCCTAGTTGTAGTAGCTCTTTTTGCAGCCTGAGACTATTGCATGGAATAAAAATATATCCAAACATGTTCATAGCATTCGCTTTTCCTCCTCGATATGATAATGATAGCAGAATCGACATGTCCAGTATCCGGATATTGATGTCCAGGCTTGTTACAGCCTCAAACTTGACTACAGTCTGGCCTTGTCAATGGTTTATATAATAGAGGTACACGTATTCAGAGTGGCAGAGCATTTGCATTGGTATGGATCACGCATCCGCTATGTCGCAAGATGTGTGCTCGTGCTTGAAGTGCACAATCAGACGGGTCCCTAATCCGATTGCTCTGTGACACATAAATCAGTGGGCTCGGGAGTTAACGTTTCCTTTGTTACACTCGCACCCCCATCCACACACCCAGTGAGTCCAGACTCGGTCTCTGGACTCCAGAGACACTGAATGATGATGTCCAAGAAATCACTCTCTGCCTTTATGCAATCATTTTGGCATCATCGGCGGAAACAGATAGCACTGATTTGGCGCATCCGATCAAGTAATCTGGCTCTGTGCTAGCACAATGCAATGCGAGTGGATTTTCAGCCGCTGTCTCTGGCCCTTTGCTTTCCCATGCGCCACACAATTGAGCTCCTCGCTTTTACATGAACGCCACAGCGTCTTCTCTCGTTCCACTCTTTCCAAATTGGACGCCTCCCAAAGAACATCTGGCTAATCCGGCGTCGCCTTCAAGCTTTCCAAAACCTGTTCAACATTATATCCCGTCAATTCACTATACATGCAAATTATTTGGTATTATCCAAACACTTTAACCATTGACCTTTGTGAATACAAATCAGGAAGTAACGCTAATCATGCAACGTTGCATCGCGCAACCCACAAACTCTCGCCAGATGGTGTTACGTTCGTGGCCCTAGAGGTTCCCATCGTCTGTCATCATCCAAAGCGTGTCTGTGCATCCCGATCCCCAGACTGCAGTCGGCCGCCACCCCATCCGCCTCCAATTGACTCACTCTCCAACTAACTTTCTCCCCGAAAGTCAGTCCCTCCCTGCCTCATGCAGATCTCCCGCATCCTCTCGGGCCTGGCCGTGCTGCTGCACGCGGCTGCGGCGGCCTCGGCCCCGACCAACTCCACGCCCGACTACGTCCTCAGTGCGGCCGGCGCGGCCACGGGTCTGCCTGGCGGCAACTCAGTCTGCGGCGGCAAGCGCATCCGCAAGTCGTGGTCCAGTCTCTCGACGGACGAGCAGTCGCTGTACCTCGAGGCTGTGGGCAAGGCCATCGACAACGGCGTGGTCTCGGAGCTGGCGTCCATCCACATTGAGGACATGGGCGAGAAGCAGGCCCACCACTCGTGCGCCTTCTTCATGTGGCACCGCCGCCTGCTGCTGGCCTACGAGTCGTACCTGCGCGACCTGGACCCCAAGTACGCGTGCGTGACCATCCCGTACTACGACGTGCACTCGGCCTACGTCAAGGCGGCCAACAAGCAGTGCAACAGCATGTACGACTGCTCCAGTATCTTCGAGGCCATTGGCGGCCCGATCACGTCGTCCAGCAAGGTCAAGCAGACGCTCAACGGCCTGGGCGCCTCGGGCTACAAGTGCACGGGCGCGCCGCTGTCGCACACGTGCGATGACTCCAACAAGTGCGGCTACGTGGTGCGCAACGACCTGACGCAGAAGGCCGTGCCGTCGGGCGCCGGCTTTGCGTCTTTCCAGAGCATCGTCTCGAGCTCGCAGGACTACGCTACGTTCCTCGAGGGCATCCAGTTCGGCCTGCACAACGAGGTGCACAACGCCGTGGGCGGCGCCATGGCCACGTTCGCGTCCCCGCGCGACATCTTCTTCTTCTCGTGGCACTCGGCCATCGACATGTACCTCTACACGTACCACCTGTGCAAGATCGGCGTGCCGCTCACGGAGCAGGAGTTCCAGGCCTCGCTGGCCGCCTTCGCCAAGGCCTCGCAGACCTGCGGCGGCGTCAAGGGCGTGGATGGCGACTCCAAGGTCATCATGAACGTCAAGGTCAACGGCGTGCTCATGGACGCCACGCAGCACCCTACCTTCGGCAAGTACTTCGCCGAGGTGGGCGACGAGATGTGGAACTACGGCAACCCCATGCAGCTGGGCGACTACAGCTACACGTACGAGCTGCCGGACATCCTCTCCACGCAGCTGCTGAGCAACAGCGACATGTGCAAGGGCTTCGCCAAGGCCCAGGAGACCCCGGCCCCCACGCCTGCGCCCACGCCCTCGCCCACTCCGGTGGTGTCCTCCGCTTCGGCTTCGGCCTCGATCTCGGTGTCTGCTTCGGGCTCAGATGCGGCGTCGACCTCGGCCTCTAGCTCCGCCTCGAAGTCTGCCTCGGCCTCTAGCTCTACTTCGGCCTCCAAGTCTGCTGCCACCTCTGCCTCTGCCTCCAAGTCTGCCTCCAGCTCTACCTCTGCTTCAAAGTCGGCATCTTCCTCGTCTTCCACTTCGGCCTCGGCTGCTACGTCGGCTTCCTCGTCGGCGTCGGCCTCCACGTCGACTTCCGCTGCCTCGGCTGCTACGTCGGCTTCGGCCTCTTCCTCGACGGTTGCTTCGGCTTCTTCCACGGGCTCGGACAATGGCTACGACTCTGGCTACGTCAACGGCTACGGCGACGATGAAGGCTACGGCCAGAACGACCATGGCTACGGCCAGGAATCTGCTGTCTCGACTTCTGCTTCCACCTCTGGCTCCGAGGTCGACGCCAGCGCCAGCACCGACGGCTCCTCCGCCACTGGCTACAATGGCTACACCGGCGACTACGACGCGTACGCGGACTCGGGCCTCAAGAACGAGACCCACTCGGGCATCATCGTCGCGGACAACTCCACGGGCGTCAGTGTCGGCGACGAGAGCGGCTCCGCTGTTGCCGCTGGAAGCAGCAGCTTCTCGTCCGAGACGTCCAAGACGTCTGTGGCCACCTCGGGCGACTACTGGGTCTGGCTCAAGACCACGTACGACGGTCTCGTGACCCGCTTTGAGGGCAACATGGACCTCGTGGCCCAGCAGATGCAGATCATCGAGTGCCAGGCCTTCGACAGCGTCTTCGGCGTGACCACGTTCTCGGACGACTTCGTGTCCAACTTCCACCTGGCCTCGAGCCGCCCGCTCTGCGGCAAGAAGCTGGACGCCGTGGCCAGCGGCAACCTCACGGTCGCGGCCAACACGACCACGTTCTCGGCCTCGACCGTCACGTTCGCGTCCACCGAGGTGGTTAAGACCGTCATCCGCGAGTACAAGCCGGCCACCGAGTCGGCCGAGCCGCTCATCGACCCGTCGTACGTTCACAAAGCCCAGCAGGGCTTCACGGCCGCGCTCGAGCAGGCCGCCAAGACCACGGAGGAGATCAAGAGCCAGGACGCGCCCAAGCCCAAGCTGCGCAAGGACTGTGCCATGTACTAAGCTTGTTCTGCTTGGGATTCTGTGTCGATCGTAGTCTAGCCTTGTAAGGTCTAATGCAATAGGTCGCTTGTAACGAACTCCCATGCTGTCATTCATTGTGCTTGGCTCATAATCTAATGGCTGGCTGCATGAGCCACGCAGCGGTGGGGAGGCATCAGCTATGCATCGACCATGGCTCTGTGACTGGTCCAGGCAGCACCAATAAGTGGTAAAGATGTGTATACTATTACTTTAACGTCCTTCAGTCCTCCTGCGCCTGCAGCTCCTCGTACACTGCCATGATGCTCTCGGGTGTGATGAGGCGGAAGCTCTCGTTGAGCTGCTGCACGGCGCTGTGCACGCGCGCGATCTTGCGGCGGTCCTCGGCGCTCATCTTGGTGTTGGCGTGCAGCTGGCGTTTGGCCATGAGGATCTCCACGCGGGTCTCCATGTTGCCCGGCGCGCTCTCGTCCAGCAGCGAGGCTGAGGCGTCGTCCATGCTGCGCGAGACCCAAAGATAGCCGTTGGTGCCCAGGATGACGTCAATGCCGATGCCCGGGAGCGCGATCATGTGCTGCTTCATGCGCTTGACCAGCGGCGCCGCCACGGCCACGAACTGGCCGTTCTCGAGCTTGCCGTAGCGCAGACTGCGAGTGTGCAGGCTCAGCGAGCCGTCGTAGCGCACCTCCTGGATCTCGGCGCTGATGAGGTCGTTCTCCACGAAGAAGTTGCGCATCTGCAGCTGGTCCTCGTAAGTGCGTCGTCGCTGGGCGCCGCCGGGCAGCGTCACGGAGCTGAGCATGAGCGACGCGTCCTGCTGGCCGTTCACGTCCACCTTCCAGCGCTTGTTGCCCACCTCCGTGATGCGGCCCACCACGATGTCGCCCACTTCGCCGATGTAGCGCGACACGAGCGGCCGCACCGTGATCAGCTGGTTGACCTTCTCCACCACGCCGGCCACGCTCGCGATGAGCTCGTTGTTGCTCAAGTACGTGCCGTGGCCGCGCAGGAAGGCGCCTGTGTCAGTGCTGATGACCTGGCCGGGCGTCACCACCACGATCTGGTGCTCGTCCGGCAGCTCCTCGGCCGCGCTGTGCATGCGCAGGTCGCCGTCCACGTCCACATTCCGCACTCGGATCTGCATGCTGCCAACCTCTTGCAATTGGTTCGCCAGCAGCTCCTAAAGGTCGGGATTAGGTGCGCCACACTAGTTTCGGGCTCTATTGCGGTACCCAACCAACCAAAAACGGGTTGCGGGTTTTCAGAAACGAATAAAATAAGGGACGGAAACCCACGGTCTTTTCGTAAGTTACCCATAAATACGGTTGGAACCCATGGGTTATCACCAGTGCAAACACGGCAGACCCGTGGGTAGTGACCCGTCTACGTTGAGCCAAGCAAGTGAGCTACACTCCACCCGCATACTACTGAAACAGGACGACCTCCAAGATGCCGATCGTCAAGACGCTCAAGGGCAACGCGCCGCCGGTCGTGGGCGTGCTGGGCGGCGGCCAGCTGGGCCGCATGATGGCCGACGCGGCTCACCGCCTGGGCCTGGAGCTGATCGTGCTGGACCCGCAGGGCCAGGCCTCTCCGGCTGGCCAGGTCGGCCTGCGCGCCATCCAGGGCAGCTTCACGCAGGACGCCGACATCGCTAAGCTGGCCGAGCAGTGCGACGTCATCACGGTCGAGATTGAGCACGTGAACGCCACCTTCCTGGCCGAACTGGAGCAGCAAGGCCGCGTGGAGGTGCACCCGGCGCCCGCGACCATCGCGCTCATCCAGGACAAGTACGTGCAGAAGCAGACCTTCGAGCAGGTCAACGGCGTGGACGTGGCGCCGTACCACATTGTGAGCTCGATCGAGGAGGCCCAGCAGGTCGGCCAGCTCTTCGGCTACCCGTACATGCTCAAGTCGCGTCGCTGGGCTTACGACGGCAAGGGCAACGCTGTCGTGAACTCGGCCGACGAGATCCCGGCGGCCTTCGCCAAGCTCGGAGTGACCAGCGAGTCGGCCAACAAGGAAACGGCGCTGTACGCAGAGAAGTGGGTGCCATTCACCAAGGAGCTGGCCGTGATGGTGGTTAAGCAGGACGCCGACGTGCGCGCCTTCCCGGTCGTGGAGAC
This sequence comes from Elongisporangium undulatum, assembly GCA_023334555.1. NCBI lineage: Eukaryota > Oomycota > Peronosporomycetes > Pythiales > Pythiaceae > Elongisporangium > Elongisporangium undulatum. The sequence continues at coordinate 7,751 of JAADVF010000757.1, read as the reverse complement.
CACGCAGAAGGACAGCATCTGTGACACGGTGCTGGCGCCCGCGCAGATCCCGACCAAGGTGTTCGACCGCGCCATGGATATGGCCTCGCGCGCCGTAGCGCAGCTCCAGGGCAACGGCATCTACGGCGTCGAGCTCTTCCTCACGGCCGCCAACGACGTGCTGCTCAACGAGATCGCGCCGCGCCCGCACAACTCGGGTCACTACACCATCGAGGCCTGCGAGACTGACCAGTTCGAGCAGCACCTGCGCGCTGTCTGCGGCCTGCCGCTCGGCAGCTGCGCGCTGCGCGTCAACTCAGCGCTCATGGTGAACGTCCTGGGCGCCCCGTCGTCCAGCGAGGACGAGAGCTACGCGCTGATGCGCAAGAGCCTGGCTGTCGCCGGCGCCAGTGCGCACTACTACGGCAAGGCCGAAGCGCGTGCCGGCCGCAAGCTCGGCCACTTCACGATCGTGGCGGACAGCCTGAAGCAGCTCCACGACCGAGCGCAGGCCATTTCCTCCGAGCTGTTGGAACGCACGCCAAGCCTCGTCGGTGCGGGCTCCGCCCCCATCGTGGGCGTGGTCATGGGCTCCGACTCGGATCTGCCCACCATGGCGGCCGCTGCCGAGATGCTTGAGAAGTTCAACGTGCCGTACGAGCTCAGCATCGTGTCGGCGCATCGCACGCCGGCGCGCATGTACGAGTACGCCCAGAACGCCCACTCGCGCGGCATCCGTGTGATTATCGCTGGCGCTGGCGGCGCTGCCCACCTGCCCGGCATGATCGCCGCGCTCACGCCTCTGCCCGTGGTCGGCGTGCCGATCAAGACGAGCACGCTGAACGGCCAGGACTCGCTGCTGAGCATCGTGCAAATGCCGCGTGGCGTACCTGTGGCCACCGTGGCCATCGGCAACGCCACAAACGCCGGTCTGCTGGCCGTCCGCATGCTGGGCGGCAAGTACATCGACGCCATGGCCGCCTTCTTGGAGGAGCAGAAGCAGGAAGTGGACGGCAAGATCGAGAAGATGGACGCCCAGGGCTGGAAGACGTACCTAGCGGAGTACAAGCACTAAGTGAATACAGACCCATCATTCCCGTAACGCGTGTCGATGCATTTCAATCAGAAGCAGATGGATCCAAACGCCACAATTGAGCGTTTGCATTCCTCTGGAGCCGAATCTGCTGCGGGCTTTCCGCAATCAGGCAGGCTTAAAGACCAACGAGAGACCACTCCAAGTACGCGATTGTGGTGTGGGCTCTCCAGCAGCACAGTGGGAACGAGGCTGAAGACCTCCAGCATGTTGCGATCATGGTGCCGATGAATCCCTCCCCAGACTATTATGAAAAACAGTGCCGACGCTCTGGCCTCCGCCCAGTGTGAACGACCTAAGAGAATTCCTGCACCAAGAGCTGCCTGTGAAGATCAGTCTGCGCTCTAGCAGTCTTTGTGGCTGTGAATCGTTCTACAACATGTGCACTTTCAATGGGCTACTACATGCGAAGCGTTTGTCTAGAGCGTAGCGATCCCAATGGGCCACTACGTGACTCTAAGCGACTCAGAAGCGTCGTTCACTTCGATGTGGAACTCCAATATCGCCAAAGTGCTGAGCTTTGCACTGAAAGGTGCCACCATGACCCGCCATTGGGATCGCTCCACTTGCGGTAGGCTGCACTGGCCGAGCTTTCTCCTGGAATGAAAATCCATCAAGGTCTTTCGAGACGAAGAGCTGGGTCCTTTCGCTGATCTGGAGAGCGCTCGGTAGCGCTTTCGTGAGCAAATAATGTGGCATGTCGGAGATCAGGTGCCGTACCTATTTGGCTACGTGGCTTCTGGCAATAGGATCGAACTGCTTACGCTCGGTCGGTCCATTGACTTTTTGCCCGATGCAGTCGATTGCGTTCTGCTTGAGCACTACGACCTGGCGGATAGCCACGACCAATGCCAACTCCTGTTGGCTCTTTTGAACATCGCTCGACTGGTTCCGTGTCTGGCGAAATTGTGCTCCGACATACGCGCCAGGAGTACGCAAAAGAACACCGCCTCGACGGAGTTCTTTTGCGGTTAGAGCCAAAGTACGTGACCAAAGACTACTCTCACACGGCCCATGCGGATGCCAAAATGCAGCATCTGGAGCTGGTCGATGGTGTGTTGACCTCTTATCGCGCGCCAAACGCTGAAATGCTCATGGGAATGGACCAAGAAGCGCAAGTTGTGGCGTTTCAGCCTCGTGGAGAGAGCTGCCAGCCGTGCAATCTGTTTGAGCTCTACGATGGGCTGGTGAATGTGCTGGAGATGCTGGAAGTGTTGCAGAAAGCCGGATTGATGCATCGGTTGATAACGTGGAGCAGCATTCGCAAGCGATTCGGAACTGGTCTCAAGTCCGCGTGGTTTGTGGCGAACTTTGACTTTGCTGCGCCAGTCCGCAGCAGAGTCCACTGGATCGTCCTTCGGGATGGACAGAGGACCCACCTGAGATGTGTAAGGCCGAAGGCGATCACACCACTGCTGCAGATCTATGGTCTGTGGGTCAGTTGATTCGCAGCTGTGGTTCAAGCTGGGACAACAATGGGGCGCGAAAGACATTCACAGATTGGCTGATGGCAGATGAGCCGATCAGACGACCGAGTGTGAGTGAGGCCCTGCTCAAACTGAAGGAGTTATCGGAAGATCATCTCAAAGAGCTTCTGTCAATACCAGAGACCAAGCAGGAACCAGCAGACCATGCGAGTGGAAAGACGCACGAGAGTGAGTCCGATGGAATGGAAGAGAAGCTTCTGGCGGTTGTCGTATCGACTCTAATAGGTTCGGACACGTGGGGAAAGCTACACCGCGATTTCTCAAAAGCCATGTGCCAGTCGCTGCCGAGCGTGAACGCTTTACCAGGTTTCTTGGAGCAGGAGATGCCGGCCAAGATCGATATGTTGTCTTGCGATCTGAGCTCTTGGAGCTATTTCACGCAAGAGATGGAATTGATCCGCAAACTGTTCACGCTGAACGAGTTGGCCCCATGCACGCAGTTCAAAGACCACGTGATGGAGTTCATATCTCATGACCACAGCGTCGTCCATTTCGCTTTGGGATTTGTCGGCAATCTGATCGAGTTTGTGTTTGAGAACGGGAAGATCACGCGCGATTGGAGCCATTCGAGCTCCAGGAATCTCCGTCCGTCCGCCTTCCGACTCGTCTGGCGGGAGATCTACGTCTTGCGTGGAGAAGAGTTGGGTTCGAATGAGGACATGATGCTCGGTTGACGTCGTCTTTGTGACCAAATGCTGTGGATGCTTGGGGACCAGGTGCATTATCTGTTTGGCTGCGTGACTTCCGGTGCTAAACTCGATCGATTGGCGTCGTTCGATCAGCAATTGGCTCGAATTCAGAAGCAGATCAGACGGTGACCAGTATTCTCCTGAGCAGCTTTGATCTCTCGCAGGGGTGGGACAAGTTCCGACTGATCCTAGCCATGCTGAATATGGCTCGGCTTTTCAATCGGCTGGTAAAGTTGTGCCCACGAAGCGCAGAGACTAAGTACATGACTTACGAACGCGACGATGGCGTCGTCTGGGGCATGGATCCAAAACTCATAGTGAAGGACTATTCCAAGACGGACCTGTTCCAGACAGCAGTCCAAAGCCTCGCAATGGCCAATGCCGTTTTGATCGCACTCAATGTGCCTCATGTAGAAACGCTCGTGAAAATGGACGAATCGACGCAAAGGTAAGTGTGCCAGCCTCGTGGAGAGAGAGAGCGGCCGAAAAATCTGCTGGAGCTCTTTGTTGTGCTTGTTCATGTGCTGGAGATGCTGGTTGCGCTTCATGGTGCTGGCTGGATGCATCGGAACGTTCGTTGGAGCAGTATTCGGAGGCGCTTTGGAGTTGATACGAAGATCTCATGGCTTGTTGCAGAGTTTGACCATGCAGCTCCAAGCCCTCAACACAATCCAATCGATCACCGGCTTGTCTGGAAGGAGGATGCGCCAGAGATGATTGCAATCAAAGGCGAGCACACGACTGCAATGGATCTGTGGTACGTGTGCCAGTTGATTCACAGTTGCAAATTGAGTTGGGACGAAGACCACGAGTGGGAGTCGTTTGCAAATGAGCTTTTTGCTGATGACCCTGGAGATCGACCCAGTGCACGTGAAGCACTGGAGACGCTCTTGAGACTGAAGAAAAGATTACAACAGCGGAAGCGAAAGAACCGCTTCTGCCAAGAGAGAGGAGGCTGGAGTTCCCATAAGCTCCAAACAGAAGTCATCCCTTGGGACGAAATGCGATAATCAAAGCCATTGATTGTGAGAGTTTCGTCTGCTACGTCCAGAGCCACTAACTATTTAATGCTTCTTGAACTTCTTGAGCTGGTTCTTGAGCGACTTGGGCGTCTCCTTGTTGCTGCGCTGCGCCACGGAGCTGCTCGTGGACTGCAGGTCGTCTCCGCTGATCAGATGCGGCACGTTCTTCCAGTAGACCAGGCCCGCGAGGCTCATGAGGAACCACGTGAAGCTGATCCAGAAGAGGAAGAAGCCGAAGAAGGACGCGTGGAAGTCGGCCGTGATGACGCTGAAGTTACTCATGCCCTTGATCAGCTGTGCCAACGCCGGCGTCGTCATGTCGTGACCCAGGCGGAAGCCTCCGAGATCAGGCGGCGTGTTGTCCGGCAACACGAACGTCGCGGTGCTCGTGGCCGTGACGATGGCTTGAGGCAACTGCAGGCCAAAGGCGCGCACCAGCAGAGCCGAGATGCCGTTCTGGAGGCCCAGAGACGTGTTGGTCTGGCGGATCCAGAGCATGACGCAGGCCAGCGACGCGCCCACGGGAGCCAGGTACTGCACTGCGATCACGGGCACGTAGTTGAACTGGATGCGCACCTTAGCCTTGAGCAGCTCGCCGTCCACAGGACCCACGCGACGCACGAGCTGCAGGATCGTGTCCTTGGGCTCCATGAGGAAGAACTGGAGATGGCCGCGGAAGCAGAGTAGGCGCACCAGCAGCGCAGCCAGCACCACGTACACGCGCAGCTGGTGGAAACATGACTCCTTCATCTTCCAAGGCTTGGCCTGGGCGAACGCCAGCTCGTCGTCGGTACTGGCGAAGCAGTCGCGCACGAGAGCTTGGGCGGAGCAGGGCACGAGGTACGTGGGCACGAAGACGTCGACCGAGAGCTTCTGGATCCAGAGGCTGGCCACCAGCAGCGGCGACATCATGTTGAGGTGCAGTAGCAGGACGCGCAGGCGCGAGGTCTGTGCATCGGTTGACTGCTCTGCATACATGCGCGAGAAGCGGAAGGCTGGCAGGAAGCTCGTGGCCACGAACACGGCGGCCAGCAGCGCCATGGCTCCAAAGACAAGTGCGCGCAAGAGCTCGCCCACGGGCGCTACGTTGAGCATGTCGCCGTCCACGAAGCCCAGCGCACGCAGCACGATCTCCAGTCGCTCGCCCGCCAGCGAGGTCGAGCGCTCCATGTCGAAGGCCAGCAGGCCCTTGGGCGCCAGTAGCAGGAACAGCGCGCTGACGAAGCCCACGATGGCGAGCCCCAGGCCCAGCTTGGCCTCGTACGTGGCCAGACCCTGCGTGATGATCTGCAGCGGGAACCACAGGCTCACGAGCAGCGCGGACACGAGCCCGTAGACAGCGATGTCGGCCTGGAAGCCGGCGTCCACGGCCGTGGGCACCGAGAGCCACTGCATGGCGAAGGTGAAGGCATCGCCGAGCACGCAGGCCAGCGCCGTGGAGGACACGAGCAGCACGAGCATCTCGTAGAGCTCGTAGAAGAGCGTCTGCTGGAACACGCCGGGCTCGGTCTTGGCCCACTTGACGTAGAACTGCTGCATCTTCTGCTCGGGCGAGAGCGGATTCAGGGGCCCGCCCTTGGTCTTGCGGCCGTTGATCTTGTCCAGCAGCTCGTCCTCTGGCGGCAGGAAGAACGTGAGCCCGTTCACCAGCCGCGTGGCCAGGCTGCAGTGCGAGCGCAGGCGCACTTGCAGGAAGACCAGGAGCACGCCCGCGATGAAGGCCGGCGGCAGCAGCGCCATGGGGATTGAGTCAGTCGTCCGCTTGCTTGGGCCGCCAATGCGAATGAGCGGACGGACAACCGCTGCGCGCTCTGGATGTGTTTTCGGCCAATCACAGCGCGCGACGTAGCCTGCAAAAACCCAGTTCGATCAGACGACAGTTGAGTATTAAGAATTAATGGGTTAAATAAAAAATCTAGAAGATGGCTCTTCATGATGGATATTTGGGTGAATGGGTAGGCAAATAAAAAACGAAAACATTATGAGCTTCCCAGAACGCACTTCCTTGCAGATGGGGGGACATACACACCTGCGGAACTCCCTCCAGAGCCTCTCTCATAATCGGCTTGATGCATCCTAAAGCTTTGTATCAATCATTACTGACGATAGAGCTCTTCTTGATGCCAGTGCAGCATGTCTGCGTATGTAGGTGGATTGGGGATTTCCGACACTATCTTTTGTATTATACCTATTACACCCTCGGATGTCTACACGCCCATGCGGCCTCCATGGCCGTGTGGCTGCTCTGTGAAGTTGGTCTGCAAATATGTCGAGGGCGGGGACTCGATGCTGGATGTGGATCGTTCCATCATGGCGTCCATCGCCACGCACTCGTCGATCATCGGCGGGCCCGAGGGCGGACTGGCGCGGCTGGTGCGCTTGCCGCGGCCGATCTTGAGCCACACGCTCCAGCCCACTGACGCCAGGAAGACAACGAACGCCAGCAGACAGAGCACAGCGCCGCTCCGGAGGTTCCTGCAGTGCACACGCTCGCTGAGCGTGTCGCAGTAGCGCATGTAGTCGCTGGCGGCCACGGAGCAGCCCGAGCTGAGCAGGAAGACCGTGAAAAGCGCGTCGATCCAGAACGTGAAGCGCAGCGGCACAATGGCGGACGCATTCGAGAGCTTGACTGCGAGCGAGAAGAGGCAGTACATGGCGGCCGCAAACGCGACGACAAGCGCGAAGTTCACTGCCGGCCCGCCGTAGTAGACCGTGATCTTCACGGGCTTGCCATCGCTGTGTATCACGATGGTGTCACCCTTGAAGGCCGTGCCGAAGAGCATCATGGCCAGGAAGGTGCAGAGGAACTGCGTCCCGCGCAGCGCGGGCCCCACAATGCGGTCGGGCGCTTGGCCGGACCGCATGTCGGCGCCTGTGGGAGTCTTCTGTTGGTGGAGCGTCGTGGTTCTATGGGGCGGACGAGTCGCAGACCGTCCCAAGCGCAAAGTGCAATAGCGGATGAGTAGGAGCGGAGGAGAAGCGAGGCGGCCCGTGGTTCAGTGCAAGCGGATGTGCCAGGAGAAAAAAGAGTCCCAGTCAAGGGGACGGGGTGAAGTCGTAGGTTACGCTAAGGTTGCGCGAAAAGGGGGATGTGCGCGCACAGACAGAGCAACAGCATGGGTCCATCGGGCAGGCAGGCGCCGATGGCGTGTGCGCCAAGCATGGCGCGAATGGCGTGCGGCCAGCAGGATCCAGTCACTCCCACTTCGATATTATGCGCCAAGGCAGGCATCAACGTATTTGAGCCTTGCGCTTCCGGACGTTGAGGCGCCATATTCGGTGCATCTGCGGGATGGAGCGCTCCATACTTGGCGTTTGGGGGGCAACCCCAAGTCGCAATGCAGTAATGTTGATCCAGCAGGCGGATCCGCTTCACGTGCGTGGATCTAGCTCTGGGACATGCTGCCGCACAATGTTGCGCTGAGCAATGGGCGTCTGTCTCCAATCACCAGAATTCGCAATTTTGGAAAATCAGAAAAGT
>JAADVF010000756.1:0-14075 GCA_023334555.1 Elongisporangium undulatum | reverse complement strand
ACCATTTCCAAGCCATCCAGCTGTCCATGTTCGTACGAGAGTGCCCTTGCCTGTTAGAAGCACGCCTCAAGCTCTACACATAGACATCAATGCGAGCTAGCTACCGGTACCACTGTCGTGACAACGCCCGGTCTATTATCTGATTCAAAATCTCGGGATGTGCAAACGCTCCTGGATCGCGTCACGCAGCTCCACAATGTCATTCCCACCGTCTTTCTGGCTTGGACTCTGGTATTATAGTCTGGGAAAAGCTCACTATTTCATCTTCCGCACAGGAAGCACAGCCCAACCCCGTATCAACCACCATGATCCGTGTGCTCGCCGTTGCTGCTGCAGTGTCGGCTTTGCTTGCGCCAGCCCAAGCAGCTACCATCGCGCATGATTCGGTCGTGCCCTTTGCCGAGCCAGCGGCCAACACGACGGAGCAGCGTGCTGCTGTCATGTTCAAGCCTCAACTGCATATCACGAACGGATGCCATCCGTACGCAGCAGTCGATGCGCAAGGCAATACAAACGGTGGTCTAGCCCCTACGGGGGCCACAGACGGCGGTTGCAGCAACGCAGCAGGCCGCACACAAGTCTACGGCCGCGCCGCGTGGTACAACGGCTTTTACGGCATCATGTACGCCTGGTACTTCCCCAAGGATTCGCCGTCCAGCGGGCTTGGCCATCGCCATGACTGGGAAAACGTCATCATCTGGATCGACAACCCGACGTACTACAGCCCGACGCTGTTTGCTGTCTCGGCGTCTGTAAGTGACGGCTACACGCCGTACTACCCGCCGGAAATCGGTTACTTTGACGGCTTCAGCTCCAAGATCGAGTACGCTAACGTGATCCTGGACCACCGCGTGCGCGAGACGACGCTCCAAGGCGAGAAACAGCCGCTCATCATGTGGGAACAGCTCACGGATGCCGCACGCATGGCATTGGAACAGACCGACTTTGGGTACGCCAAAGTACCGCTCCGCGACGAAGTGTTCCAGGCCAAGCTGGCTGAGGCATGGTTCATGCCCAAATCCACGCCCCAGGACTGAGTACAGATGAGAATAGCAACACAGTTAAGCCTCAACAACGCTCAAGAGACCGGATTCTTTCACTTAAAGGCGTCGAACCGAGACCATCTGGTCAATCTCCCGGTTCGTGAGCTCGCGGCGTTCCATGGCAGCTCGTATGATCTCGATCTCCATTCGAACCAGTTGCCTCTGGCGCCGCTGATAAGACCACACCAGCCAGGCAAACAAAACCGATCCTGTCGACATTACCGCGACCATTGTTGGTTCTGAGCCATAGTGCATGTCAGTATCACTTGATCCATCGAATTCGAAGAGCGTGAAAGGCTCGTGCTCGAAAGCGCCTTCGGTGCTTATGATATCCGAGGTGAGTGAAGCCGATGGCAGCATCTCCAGTGTGTTGACTTGATCCACACAGGACTTGTCAACCACAACCAAGTCGCCTCCATTGGTCACGTACGACGCCAGAATCTTCATACCACAAGTCTCCCCATCGACCATGGGAGTCGACCAAATGGTCCGTGACTGGCAGCATAATCAAACGTGATCAGCTCCTTGTTGGTACCGTTCAGTATATCGGGTAAAGCCGTGGCGTAGTTATGTGGCGCAAGTGGATCCAGCTTCGCACTCATGAGTAGAACACTGGCTTGGGTTGGGATCGTCGCAGCCTTGTTCCAGTATTTATCTCTGGCGTAAATAATAGGGGAGGCTGAGTACGTCGGAACACCATCCAGTTCACTGCATGCACTTGAATTGCTTTGGGTAAACGCGCAGTAGAACAGCAGATTCTCCATGACGCCAACAGCCATTGTGGCATTTGTGAATCATTTGAGCATAGTGGAATACGAAGGAACTGAATCCTCTTCCCAGGCTTCAGAAAAGGCTACGAGCGGATTGAGGATTGGAGACAAAAGATGCGGGTCGTCATCATCACCTGCTTGGAAAATTGTGATCGCATCTAAGCTGAGACTCAAAGCGAAGGTGGACAGGACCCGTTCGTCGTTCTTATTGCAAGCGATGTGTAATTGCTGGAACCAAGCTTCGGAGCGTCGAGTTGCTCAGAAAATCCGCGAATATCCTGCGCAACGTGTAGCTGGCTGGACCTTCCTCAGAGCTGGTCCAATGATCACGCACCAAAGCAGCGCAGATCGAGTTGGGACGGTTGTCAAATGCGGAATACAGATCTGTTAGAGGCGTTGGAAGTTCCTTGCTCTGGAAATTCCGACTGCAAGTTGAATCTCCAGCACACAGTTCAAGAAATGCTTCACCAACTTGGCCATAGTCTCGATCAAACGCCGATGCGTCAGCATACTGACCTAAAGACGAGCCCAAGGCCGTCACCACCTCATCAAGAACATATCCCACGACTTCAGTAGGCGCGAGATGCATCAGTCGCTCCATGATCGCCGTTCCGTTGCCCACACCATAGACAAACGTGCTCGAGCCATCGAGAAATGTCGTGATGAACGTGCGCAGGTCCAAAGCGGCGCTTGTGGTTGAAAATGAAGCCAGATTGGAGCCATACTGGGTCTCCAGCTCATATGCACACTCGACCACATCACTCAGAGCGAGCGCACTTGCGAATGCGGTCGATGGAACCACGACGGTCCATCAAGTACACGTTCACGGCTTTGGACAGCTGCGCATACAGCGCCAGCATGACTCGTTGACATGCCGAAACACAAAATGGATCCGTCAACAACACACGGCCATTTGGGCGGGCAATAGTATCAAGGGCAACGTGCTACTGGCCATTGAAGCGGCCGGTCCTCCATTGATCAGCAAGACGTTGGGCGCTGTACGCGAGTCGGAGCTTCTCGCGAGCATCCGCTGGATGTAGACATCGATTGTCTGGTCGCTGGCGTCCTCACACACGCTCTCATAGCAAAGGGGGGCACTGAGGACCGCGCACTCGACCTTGGCGTCGCTGTAGCTGCTGAGGCAGGACCCCAGGCACCGAGCGCCGACGCGTTGACGACCGCAGAGGAGACTGACGGGGCAAGCAGCAGCAGAGACAGAGGCAGCCAGTGGAGACCCATGCTGGCGCTATCTGGTGGATTCTGGTTCTGTTTGTGGCGTCATGTGCCGCTGAGAACAGCCAGTGGACACACAGTTGCACCGCACACCCAGTTCTCATGGCCACGGAGCTGCCATGCAGCCACTTGGGTGTGTGCGCTTGAAGTGAGTAATAAATACGCTTCGATGGTTGGCCAATAAGCGGACCCAAAAATCTGGCACCGGATTGGTTATTATTAATAAACAGACAGCAAGAAGCTATATCGGCATAGACAGGGACGACAATTGATGGCGATACAGTGCAGTATCAGCTTGGACAGGGGAACCAGGAGACCACTTGGAACGAGCCAGCTCATGATGAAGAAATGCCGCTGATGGTATACGTACTCCAGTAAGCGTTTCATTTTGCAGAAGAGACACGGGACTTATTCCTGTATCGCCTGCTTGTGCGTATCGGTTCAGTATTCAAACGGCTGAGCCAGGACTCAGTACCGAAATACATTCAATACAAAACGGTCTTCTATTTATATCCTCCTATGAAATCAAGAAAAACGCCTGACACAAGAAAGCTCGATCTGAGCAACTCAGGGGCTATTATTAGAATGCACCTGAGTTCTGCACCTGGGTTTGTATGTGTGTGACTCAAAGGGCGGCGGTACTGTATGTGTCGGTTCTATGCGCCATCCCAGCCCAAAGATCCAGCCATCTCCAATCACACGAGTCGACGCCAGCTGCGGTCAGCGGTTCTAAACTTTCGTCCCAACGCAGTGTCGCATAAATGATTTTCCTCAGAAAAACGACCAGCCAGCTGGCGGTCATTACCACCGAATCCCCGCCGATGGCAAAGCACTGGGCTCGCGCGTTCCCGTTCGCGACCGGCGCGCTGCTGCTGCTTCTAACCCTGCATGGCGCGCTCTACTGGGACTGCATGCTGGACGTGCTGGACTCGCTCTGGCTGGAGGACGGCCCGCCGCGCTCGCTCTATTTTGAGACCCATCCGGAGCTGTTCGCCAAAAGCCTCTCGCGCGTGGCCGAACAGCACATGACGCAGTCGCGCGGGATCGTGCTGCCGCTGTTCGACAGCATCGCCATGTTGGGCATCTCGCTCATCCTGGAGCTGCGCGCATTCGGTGTGACCCTGCCTATCGAGATCGCGCACTGTGGCGATCTCGGGCCCGCCATCCAGGCCAAGATCCTGGCGCAGGACCCGCTCGTGCACGTGTACGACGCCTGTGCGCTGGCCTCGCAGGCCGTCGACGCGCACCAACCGACCGAGAAGCTGTTCTGCAGCGACCTGGGCGAGTGCCAGACGCTCTTCCGGTCGTTCGACGTCAAGATCCTGGCCGTCGTGTTGTCGCGGTTCCAGGAGCTCATGCTGCTGGACGCTGACACGTTGTTCTTCCAGAACCCCATGGAGCTCTGGGAGTCACCGCAGTACAGAGACACCGGCACGCTGTTCTTCCACGACCGTGTGACGTCCGAGCACAACTATCTGGCGCGTCGAGTGCGCGGTGAGACCAACGTCAGCGCGCTGCATCAGTTCCTCTCGCGGTTTGACGTCGCGCCTTTCCGCCACCTAGAGACCCTGGCGCGACCCAAGACGTCCCACTCATCGCATGTCCCACTTTCCTTTGAACCCAGCGAGTTCCTGCTCTCGAGCCACTCGTGGAACTTGCGCACGGGCCACGAGATGGATTCATCCGTCGTGCTCTGGAACAAGCTCAAGCAGCCGCGCGCCACGGCCATTCTGGCCTCGTTCATCGCGCTGGACGGCTACCCCAAACTTACGCGAAGTGGTGACAGCGCGCGCTCGATTTCGTACGGCGACAAGGAATGCTTCTTCATCGCGTGTGAATTGGCCGAGACCCAGTACGCGTTCTCGGATTTCGGCGTGGGCGCGATTGGATGGGATGTCGACCACACTAATCTGCGCTATGAACGCGACCATCTGAATGACCCGGAGGCCATCGTCTGCGGCGACGCATTGCAGTTTTTCCCAGCCACAAACTCCAGCAGCAGCAGTGTGGACGAGCCTCGGCCGCTGTACATCAACAGCGACAACATTCTCAGCTGGGATCCGTCCAAGCGCACGATCTACCGGTCCAAGGGGCTAGACGCCGAGGTCTTCCAGGGTCTGCGCAGTGCGCGGGGTCTGCCCAACGTCTGCATGTTTGATGTCGGGCTCGATACATTGACTTCGGTCGAGACGAACCTCTGGCTGCAGCGCCGAAGGCTTTATTCCACGGCCGTGGGCTGGTTTGCCAAGTGAGTCCCTTTGTCCAGTGGAAACTCGATGTGGAAATTCCCAAAATCTTGGTCTTGGAGCGGATAATTTATTGCCGTGCTTGACAACTATCGCGGCTATTCTTCAGTATGGACCCCCCCACACACAGACAAACGATCATTATAATATATTCAGTTAGTTTGAGTGCACCATGCAGAAGAATGACGAAGGCAGTCACTTGGGTGGTTGGAGTTCAATGGATTCACTTACGAATTCCCAGAGATCGTGGACAGTTATTGGAAGCCAACACCACTCGAATGTGGTCAGGACAAAGCGATGATGAAGCAGTCGAGGATGAGGACAAAGTTCCAGTCGAAATGGCCGGTGATCCTGATCCAGAAGAAGGCACGACATCGTCATCCTAGAACAGAAGCGGGTGAATATCTCACGCCGAACACTTGGTCGAAGGAGAAGAGTTTCGTGGTGTTCACCCTCGGCCACCTCGTGTAGATGCAGGCGTTCAATCAGACGCCGTCTTGAAGCTGTACGGATCGTTCTGGAACTCGATCGTACCCTCCATGTAGATGATTCCAAGGCTTTCAATGTCCATCAGGATCTGCGACTCGCTCATGAACAAGAAACACAGGCCCAACAGGCAGCCATGCCATTGCGATTCGACTTTGTCATGAGGCGAGATCAGGTAGTGCGACTGCTGAACGCGCAGGAAGTTCTCAGGGCGCGTGGCCTGGGTTTCTTCGCATTCCGTGCCCTCACAGATATCGACATTGTTGAGCTCCGGATAGACCGTGTTCCACTCGAGCCAAGACTCACCCACAGGCGAGCGCCATCGGTTGGCGTACGACAGCTCACTGATCAGATCCGAGTCTGTCGCGTAGAGCTCTGTGCGATCGTACTAGATCTCGCCGTGATAGTCCATCGTGATGCATCCAGAGGCATTGAACTCATCCGCGGTGAAGCCCGTGGGTACGAAATACTTCATGAACGCGGTGAGGGGAAGCACCTTGAAAGCCGAAGAGATGATCTAGCAATGCAGTTAGACGTTGTGCTCGTCTCAGTTCTCGATCATGAGACGATGTAACCGTTCACTCGCAATAATGCCTCGGATCTGCTCAAGCGCCAGCGGAACCCGCGTGGTCAGGGCCTCAACTGTACACGAGTCGGAACAGAAGGTGCGTGAAATGAATGTGCGTCCTTCGGCCATAAGGTTGGATGCCATGATGACGCTATCGCTGAGGCTGCCCTTGATCCCGTGGATGAAGAAGATCGGCAGATCTGCCACCCTGACGGCAGCGACGGAGACGCTTGAAATCGCGATGGCTCGTGCTAAAAGCGCTGTCAGTGGCTTGAGCGAGACCATTTCTTGGATGTTGAGTGACCAAAGTAAAGCGAAGTTACTGAAGCGGAGTCAAATGCGACTGGATCAAGAACTTGCTGGTGTGGCCGCCATGATCTTCTCCAAGAAAACATCATGGTCATTGAATGATTCACGAAAGACTCCGCATCCAAATGCCACGTTCCTCGGCCACATTACCACAGCAGGATTCTCTGATTGTCCACTTTTAGTAGCCGATGCAAGCCTGCCATGAATGCACTGGAGCTATTACGACTTGCGATCTTGAGGTAAAATCTCCGTCAGCAATATCCTGAGCGCACCTGTAACGGCTGAGCCTGCGTAAGCACAAGATGAACGGACGCCTAGCGCTCTAATCTGCGATTTTCAGCTTGTCCTGAGGATGGAAGCGCAACACCCACCTTAAAAGGACAAAGCAACTGTGCCGAATGCAGTTTAGCAAAGGAGCATACTCGCCGGGTTTCAGATGTCCTGAGCCGCTTCCAACTAGAATCTCGCAGGAGTTCTAGTGTTTCAGTCGGAACGTTCTGCCATGTTTTATGGGCCTGGCACCAATGACTGAGATCAACAGGTTTCGCTTCTCTACTGAACCAAGTCGTTTCGACTGACGCACGGAATTTTAACCTTCCGCCAATGAAAAGCGAGGAAACGTAAAGTGAAGAAACGTCCAGGCGCTGGACGGTCGCGGCTGTGTCGGAAGCACGCCGTCGGATCGATGGAAAGCAGACTCCGCTCAGTTTATGTGGTCAGTCTATTGGCTTGTTGCGATCTTTCGAAGCGTCCAGGACGATTCCGTAGAAGAACCACAAACCCAGCAGCGAAAATCTTTGCAGTTTTCCCGGTGTGTTTCACCCCTATTTGACGGCTGACGAAGCTTTTGTTCTTGCTGCAACCCAGCAGTGAGTGCATATCAGCAGGCTGCATTCCAAGTGGGACTGCGGGGCTGCGTTCGTACGGTAGTGTTAATGTTCCGGGATCAAGTGATGCTAACCTCGACCATTCAAGGTGCAGACTCATGACCCCAGCCGACTGGCAGGTGAAGATTCTAGGGCATCACTCTCGAATCCGGCGATTCCAGCGCACATCTATACTCCCATGAACCGACGACTCCGCTTTGGCAGAACCATCAGCGAATCGCTTTTCGGCCACGTGCTGCAGCTGAAGATGGACGGCGCTAGTACCGAGTCAGTTCATGCTGTCAAGTGCATCTCCATGAACCGCGTACGAGAGATTGCCAATCTCGCTGACCGATTGGTCGACAACCCGTTGCAGGAAGAACGAGTGGTGGCTCTGCTTGCGACCATGGGTGGCCACCCCAACATCGTTCAGTACTTTGACCATGTGGTGGAAGCCGAGACGATGTTCATCGTGATGGAGTACTGCTCTGGCGGTGACCTCTACAGCCAGATTCAAAACACGTGTCTGAGCGAACCCCATGCGCTGGAGATCATCACCCAAGTACTAGGAGGTGTGAGCTTCCTGCACTCCCACGGGATCGCGCATCGCGCTCTCTCGCTGGAAAACGTGCTGCTGAATCACGACGGGACCTGCAAGATTGCAGACTTTGGGCTCTCCACAGACGCGACCAGGACCTCGCGCGATTATGTGGGCAAGAACAACTACATGGCGCCTGAGATCGTGGCGCGTGAAATATACGACCCCACAAAGGCAGATGTATGGTCGGTGGGCATCATGTGGTTTATGATGCTCACGGGCTCACCTCTGTTGGCGATCGCGTCCCCATCGGAGAAAGGATACGCAGCACTCGAGAAGTATGGCGTCGGCGCTGTATTCACTGCCTGGGGGTTGAGAGGTCGCATCTCGGACGAGACCATCGACCTAGTCGCTCAAATGCTGCAGATCGACCCGGTCAAACGCATCACATTGACCGCTGTGCTCAGCCATCCAATGTTTGAAATTACGCTGTAAAGAATCGAGTAAATATATGTTTGGAGACCTTCCCGATGCACTAGCAACTGCCAACGCTGTTTTGATGCAGACACTGTAGAATGCGCTTGCTTCATTCAGCAGAACTGGACATGTTTCTGGACTACTACAATTAAGATGAACGACGCCGGCTTTTTGCACTTGCTGGGTCGTCTTCTCACGTGCGTCGGTTTTAATCTGGTGCCGTTATGGCCGCCGCTGGTTGAGGTCTGCCGTTGCTCCAGTGGTGGATGATTACGCATACGCTAATCGTCAGATGATGAACGTGGCTGCAGAAGCGCATGGTCACTTGTTCTTAGCTCAGTCAGTGACTGTCACGATGTTGGGAATTGAGACTCAATTCAGCGAGAGCGGCGCTCGAAGGACTCGAGAGGTTGCTCGCAAAATTGAGAATGTATTGAATGTTTCTGAAAGCTATTTGTTCTCCTGCATGCTAGACATTGAAGTTGCCCTTCCCATACCATCGGACCTTGTAATAGATGCCATCTCGACGTTTACGCTTAGCAACAATAGCTTGTACTTGCAGTCCTTCATGGCCTTCTCGAGTGATTAGACGAGGAACATCATTGAGTCGGCGAGGATTGGCATCCATGAGATACGGGTGCAAGTACGACACATGGAACTCATCATGTAGCCGAACGCCTGGAGGTAATCCAATCTTGTACGTATCCGGCGTGGTAAAAGTCAACACTGGGTATGGTCCAATGAAGCGCGGTGCGAGCTTGCGCTTTCCGGTTGTGCCGCGATGTGGCAGGTCGAGGTTTACGGTGTCCAGAAAAACTGGCTCAAACGAGTGAATTGGACGATTTCTATCATGGAAGTATTTCATCGTCGCTTGCGTTTGTTCCAGCGTGTCCTTGCATCGCTGCAACAAAACTTGCTGGTGCTCCACAAATGTGACGGCCTGCCGATTGGATCCACGTTTGCTTGGTAAAGCAATATCGCTTACTGAACGCGGGTTATATCCAATATCAGCCACAAAAGGACTCATGCCTATACTCGAATGAACACGTGAGTTGTAGGCGAATTCTGCAAGAGCCATCAGCTCGTCCCAGTTGTCGTGGCGTGGACCAACAAACGCGCGAAGGTAATCAGCCAGGAAATGATTCGTTTTCTCCGTTTAACCGTCTGTTTGCGGGCGAAATGCCGAGCTTAATTTTAACTCTGTGAGCTGGAAACTCATCAGCGATTGCCAGAACTTGGACGTGAATTTACTATCACGATCTGACGTGATACTGTCAGGAACTCCATCCAACTTTTGGTAATTATCTCGAAAAAGTCGAGCTGTTTCTTCTGCAGTGCAGGTCGTTTTGGTCGGAATGAAATGAGCACGTTTAGTAAAACGATCCACACTAACCATTACTGCGTCGACAGAAGAACGCCTTGAAGAAAGAAGTCCAGTCACAAAATCCATAGATATGTGAGACCAACGTCGCTCGGGAATCTCAAGAGGGTCAAGTAGCCCTGCTGGCTTTCTCTGTTACACCTTGATGCGTTGACACATTTCACAAGTCCTCACGTATTGCTTTACGGTCTTTTCCATTCGTAACCAGTAGAAGCGCTCTTGTAGAGAAAGCAAAGTTTTCAAGCAGCCTGGTTGGCCACTGGTGGTCACATTGTGATGTTCAAACACAATCACGTTCATTAAATCGTCATCAGCTGGCACACAAATACGTCGAATTGCATCTGAACGTGGCTGGAAATACAGGATACCATCTTCAAGGAAAAATGATTTAAATTTGCTCTAATGGATTTATTCAAATCCACAGGAGTACCCATATTGTTGGAATCACTGCGCTGTAGATATTGGAGCACCGGGCCAAATACTTCGTCACTTGGATACGATCGTTTGCATTACTCAAGGATCGATGGTCGATCCTTCATATAATGGAGTAGAGCTTCTTCCTCAGGAACAAGCTCTTGTAGGACTGTCAATTGGCGAAGAAGGCTGGCTAGAGACACACGACTAGCCGATTCAGTTGGTTCGAAGTCAGACTTGCGGGAAATTGCATCCGCAACAATGTTGGTCGACCTTGGAATCCATTTGAAAATCGGCTTATACATACCGAGCTCGTTGAGCCAGCGAGCCAATCTTTGCGAGCACGTTTTCTGCTCAAGAATTGACTGAAGAGTCCGATGATCGGTATTAACAAAGAATGGCTTGTCGATCAGATAAACGCGCCAGGTGCGCATTGCGTGAGAATTGCCAGTAACTCTTTCTCACGTGTGGGATACATCCACTGTCAATGAACATATCGACGGAGGCGTCACCAATGCAACCGCGTTGGGCCACATAGCCGTAATTTTTTTTGCGTGCGCGCCGCTATCGTTTCGTCTGTCTGGTATTGGAGTTGCACGGACGGTTGGCTCACTGATCGAGTACGGCGTTCTCGTTCAGTAGATTTAGGCCCAGTGGGGTCCCAACCCACTGAGCCTACGCGTTTTTTGGAGCCGTTGACTTGTCCGCAGCTCGTTTATTGCGGCAAGTGGCCTCCGAATGACCCATCCCGTTACAAAAAGTACACTTGGGTTTATGGGATCTGGAATTGGGTGTTCTGGTATCAAGGCCAGTTTTTTGGCCCTGATTCGATGGGTGACCCGCTTCGGATGTTGTAGACTTTTGGGTAATAGCCTTGGGTTTCTCCTGCTTGAGCTGCGCCGGTCGAGAGTCTTCAAACCATTGAGCCATTTTGATGATCTCGTGTCGAAGAGACGGGCTGAGAGGTGAATGCACTTGTCTCTGAGCATAGATTCTGCTGGTAATACCAGCGTTTCACCATTTCTGGTAACTCTTCGTCCAGTTGCGATAGGAGATGGAGGAACCGAGATGTATATGCCTGCTGTGAGCAAGTCGACTTCAACGCGTAGAGCTGTTAAGATCTTGTGTTGGAAATCTGAATCGCGAAAACGCTCGCGAATCTTATGCTTGAACACGCTCCACGTAGCCGGTTCGGTCCCAAGAGAGAGCTTGAAATCACGGAACCACGTCTGTGCTATGGTGCCAAGATTGGCAAAGATCATGTCCACAATATCAGAGGAAGGGATGCTCATTTCAGCCCGGTAATCAGTATAATACTGCTCGGTATTGGAAATCCAGAGCTCAAGGTCTTCGTTGGTCTGGCCGTTGAAGACTGGAGGATTGCCCTTCTTCTTTTGCGATCTTTGCGCCGCTACTTGTCCTTGGAGGAACTGGTGCTGGAACGGCGCTTGCTGCATGAATAGATTGCTCATGTTTTGATGTTGTTGTTGCGTAGTTGCCATCATGGATTCAAACATTTGCCGCATCATAGCCATCTCACTGGCTTGGCCTTGCGGTGCTGTTCCTGGATTTGGAGCTGACGCTGCCTCTTCCTGCGTCGATGTAGCTCCTTGAGACTCAGACGAAGGTGTCGTGTCTGTGTCTTCCGCTTTTCTAGTCCGCCGTTGCTGTCAGGGTCTGGGATTCGGACTTCGGCCTCGTACCATTGGAAAATCTCGGATGTATGCGTTTGATTAGTTGCAAATCGAAATTTTCAAGCCCGATTGGTTGATAATGGAAAATAGTCTTCAATGATTGGTTGAGCCGGAACTTGATCGAAACGTCCGTATTTGCTTCAATAGTTAATTAATTGCTTGGAAATTGAGACTCAATTCGGCGAGAGCGGCACTCGAAGGACTTGAGAGGTTGCTTGCAAAATTGAGAATGTATTGAATGGATCTGAAAGCTATTTTGTTCTCCTGCATGCTAGACATTGAAGTTGCCCTTCTAAACTATCCGGTGCAATCAGAACAGTTGAGAGAACAATGCTGCAGATTCTTCATTATGCAAATGACTGTGTAGCCGCCAATTCTGGGTAATGGCAGCTGTTCACAGTCAGCTTGAACTTGAACGTGGAAACGTGTTGTGTGTGCGCACACGCACATATGACAGTGGCTGTGCGCTCTGATGGCGGCAGACTTAATGGTGACGCTCTGTGACGTGAATGATTGGCTAGATTATCAGCTTTTAACTTCTAGAGTAGATAGGTGGACTATGGAGATTTCGCATAAATGCGTCGAAATCCAGACCGCGACAGCATCGATCGCAGATAAAGACGCAATCAACTGTGATGGCAGGACACTATCATGGCTGGATTCTTTCGATCAGTTTCTGGAGAAATGAAGCAGTACCTGTACATCGCCTCAAAGCGGACGAAAGGGGCGTGGCGTGGCAGGATTTATCTTAAGCTATGATGCGATTCTGGATTGACTTTAAAAAGTCGCATAAAGCTATGGATGCGATTTATGAATTTTGCGTGACTCTTGAAGTAGCATCTGGGCGGCACACTTGACTCTGCTGCCTTGACTGCTTGTGGACTAGCACGTTTAAATTTCAATTCCCACCCCCGAAGTTGATTCGAAAATAAACGAACATTTTTACCAAAATGTTGACTATTTGACCTTCTTCGACGCATGACACAAGGGTTTTGATCCATGATATGTCTGTTGTAATGTTTGACTCCAGCATTTCGAAATTTTGTTTGGGGTTATCCCATCTTGAGATGTTTTTAACATGGTATTTTCCATATACAGCAACCCCTGCGGTTGATCGTATTGATCGTATTATTCGTGTTGCCACACCAGGTGTCACCACTCAAAGTAAAATTCTACTGCAGGTCCGTTATTTTTTATCGCATAAAGAACGTTCTGTTTATGCTTTTGATATATTTCATTTGCTTCCAGAACTAATGTGACATGCTCCAGTGAAGGCTGCCGTCGTTTTATATGATGTCATGAACAATCAACTGATATTATGGAGTAACAAGAGAACCCTCCGAATGAAACGAACAGAAGCGAGCAACGCCTGGCCATGGCATTTTGGGTCATGAAGACCGACATATTCTCGGTCGTCAGCAGACGGAGTTGCCTAGGATTGCATCTACGAACATCATCTGAATGTTGTGGAGATACAGGCAGCAATCCACGACTTTAAATTCTGTATAATGATGCAACTGTGTGGTTGGCACCGGCAAAATTCCACATTGACCTAGTTTCGCCCGAGAATGCAGTTACAGTGCCATTGAAGGAGCAGAGCGAAACCAGAGACGACTGGGAGCGCAATATAAAATGGCATTTGTGGAGCCCAACCACAGGACCAGGCACCTCGTAATGTTTGTGCGGTGGCCCGAGACCGTTGTTTGCAAGCAATCAGGCTCAGTGTCAATTAAGAATGGAAACTAAATCTTTTAACACTTTCCATTTTTCAACGCTGAGCTGCTGGGGTCTGGGATTGCGTGTTGTGCTGGGTTTCTCAAGCGAGGAGTGACCTTTCCCGATTCAAATGGGTTCGTCCTTTATGTGCCCCACCACACCAGAAAAGAAACCCAGCGAGATCGAAACTCACTTCCAATCCTGCCCCGCCCCATGAACAACCAATTCCGCTTCGGAGAAAAGATCAGCGACTCGCTCTTCGGCCAAGTGCTGCGCCTCGAGTGTGATGGGTACGACGAATTGAGTGCGACTGCGCTCGCTATCAAGTGCATTT
>JAADVF010000755.1:0-14090 GCA_023334555.1 Elongisporangium undulatum | reverse complement strand
AATCGGGCATCATGGCCTGACACGCGTGCTGCTTCAACTGACTATCAGAGCCACGCGCCAAAGGCAGAGACATGTCGGGAGGACTGCCAAGTGCAATCTTAACAGTCCGAAAGCTGCATAGGGGCTCTATAGAATGCCGAGGCCCCCGCTCCTTAATATCGAAGGGCTCCACAGTGAGTATCCGCCAGAAGACGCCTCCGGCAGGAAACCCCAATGCCGGCAGTGTTGACCCGTCATAGCACCCACTTCGTGACTTTCGACATGTGTCTCTTGCAGCAACACCAAATCATGTGATCCTTCTGGTCCGCGTTGACGGAAATGCTGGTACCACGATCCTATGTTGGCTGGGTCCTTTCGCATGCCCATCACATTTTGGGTGATCATGCCGATGCTGCGCTCACCCTGTTGGATCTTGCGTCTCACCAGTTTCTCCTTTTTCGCCCGCTGGATTGCACGGGTTCGAAGGGCTGCGTATTCGCGGGCAAGTTGCTGTTCACGTCCGCATGTATCTAAGGGCTTGTAGAAAATGGGTATCGTTTGTTGAGTGTCCGGAGCCTTGAGGTCGATAGCCGATTTGTTCATCTCGGGTCCGCTCGCTTGCCGATGCGAGTCTTCACCGCCTAGTTTGTTGCACTTGGCATCGTCATTGCAGATAGGGTTTCAGCCCACTCTGGTTCGATCGTTTCGTGGCTGCCCACGATTTGACCGGTTGTGAGCCCCGAGGAGCCCTTAGTTCTGGGAGAGAGTCGCAGCCGAAGAAACTTGAACCGACGAATCCCATGGCACCGGCGATGCCACTTCATAAGTG
This sequence comes from Elongisporangium undulatum, assembly GCA_023334555.1. NCBI lineage: Eukaryota > Oomycota > Peronosporomycetes > Pythiales > Pythiaceae > Elongisporangium > Elongisporangium undulatum. The sequence continues at coordinate 13,282 of JAADVF010000755.1, read as the reverse complement.
GCGGAATCTAGCACCACTGTAGAAGTACTGCTCCAATCGTTACTGTCAATGATGCGGTGGATCGCTGCCATCCTATACAAGAGGCTTTCAGTAATCAACTCGTCCAGCTCAACGTCCGGCGATGCTCGGCGTACATCCATTGGCGTTAAATGGATCTCAGAAATTGGTCTCCAGTGCTAAAAGAGGTAGGGCAGAATATGCGCCAAGGCCCATTGCTTGCGAGTTGGGAATCCATGCATGCTACGGTCGAAAGTGAGCTTGGTTGCCCTACGCAACCGTTCCTATCTTTGAGTATTGTTGGACAAAGGGAGGCGAACATCACGATCATCCACTGCGTCCAAGGCAGTCGCCCAAAGAGCCGCTTGGCGGACGGCAGCTGGAGGAAAAGAGCCAGCCGTTTTGACTCTCTCCAGGAATACTCGCTGAGCCAGCAACGCTTGATGCTCACCCCATTTCTCCAGCGTCTCGATTCCAATGTGAATCGCCACTAAAGCTGGGTGGGGAATCTGATAGAAGAGCACCTTGAGTTGCCGGAAGGCTTCTGCGTCCGATATGTCCACCGATTTCAAATTGCCGAGAAATGCTGGATGATTCGGTCGCGTCCCATGCATTCCCGCCACTTGGACGAGCCCTCCTCGTTCTCTTGAAGACATTCAATAAGACAGTCCGCATCGTCTCTGTCTAGTGGCCGCAGCGTCCGGCAGTGTTCCAAAATGCGCAGATAGGCAGTTCCCTCCCGCCGGATGAAGATTCTCTCGACAGCCGTATCCACTTGGGGTGCCAAGAAGGACCGCAGGTTGTTCCGCGGTCTTCGTGGTAATTGAGAGCAGCTGTGGGACATATAGGTTCAAGTCTTGCGTTTCAAAATCGTAGGCAGTCTAGTGATCAACCAGAGGTATCCCCGCATCAACAAGCGCTTGGTCCAGTCGCTCACGCATCTTGGTTCCTTCTCCCACCATATCTTCGCGCTGATATTCCAGGTACAGATCCTCATCTATTCGAAGCGCCTGAAATGTCGAAGTACGAGTACCGTGGGTACCACTTGGTGATTAATGCACTGCTCCATGAAGTGCAAGAAAGTGAATGTACCCAATGGCACCTCAACTGCGAGCTCCGCTGGTTCCGGCATATGTTCCTTCGTGAGCGTCTGGCGGTACGAGTAGCATTGTGCCAGCATAACACCATCATGTTGGACATCAATAACGAAGATAGGTTCTCTCATGTACACAGATGTTGCCTTCAGTTCGGATTCACCAGCCCATTTGTCACGACCCACATGGGTAGTGACCGGTATGGCAGCTTGATTCTGGTAATGTCGATGGATCTGGGCCAAGTGCATGCTAATGCTGTCAGTATTGTCCCAGCCTTCATCCGGACATAGTTCATTCGCATCGGGATGAGTCTGTCGGCACCCATCCGTGATTCCATCAACGTGATGTATTTTGCCACGAACAGCACGCGCTTCTTCAGTTGCTGTATCTCGTCCTTGATGTTTCCGTCGTAATCGAGCCGCTCGCACTCACATGTGCCAATGGTCCCAGCGTATAGAGCACCATAAAAACAATGTCCATTAGGCGGAACGTCGACGACCCGGGCATGGAATCGGGTTAAGAAATCTTTGAAGGTGATTGTTGGTTCCGTCGGCGGGAGCGTCTTGATAATTTCTGTTGTCGTGGTGTCGCCGCTGTAGGTGTCCGTTGGCACTGACTCTCGTCTGGCCGGCAAGCCACTTGGCATTCCAGGGCTCCGTTATCTCCTCCGCTTGGCCCAGATTCTTCAACGACTGAGTCCAGTGAGAACACATTGCCCTCATTGCCTGCATAAAAAGCGTGCATCTTCGATTGTTTCAACGTGGTCTGTCCTTCTGCCACAACCGCAGCACCACTTTGTTTTGAGGGCGCACCTACGTCGGTAGTCGCCGAGTGGTCGGCTTGTTGCCGGAGCAGTGCTAGTTTGAAAGACGCCTCCTCCATACGTTCCTCTTTAATGGCTACCTGGAGGCCATCATTGTCTTCGTGCTCTGCAACACCGTTGTCCTGTCCTGTCGCATCAATGTCCATGGGGTCAGTCGTAGTGACCGTCGGACCACATCCGTTCGCTATATCGAATATATCAAAACTGGCCTCCAGATCTGGTGGGAAAGGTAGTGGCGTAGCGGCTTAGGGCGGTGTGACATCCCCAAGATCCTTGAACCTCATCGTTGTTCCCATCATTTCCACATCATCCGCGGGATTGCTCTTGTCCCCGGTCGCAGCTGGAGCAACTGGTGGTAGGGCAGTGGCTTGATCGTTCCTGTTCTTGGCGTCTGTGAAGTGTTTATGCAAGAGCAGCCGCACTGATCGCACCTGTTGTTCACGGGTCCACTCGCAGTTATCGGCCATTGTGTCCAGTGTCTTCACAGTCGTGGTTACAGCTTCTGGAACGGCCGTTCTGCCGCCTTTTTCATTGCTCTGTTGCACTTTTGTGCTAATTTGGAGCACTTCTTGGTTGCAGCGCGTAGAGCTTGTTGCGCATCGCTTACTTGTTGTTCAGACCGCTTGGCCACCGACATCGCCACCACGTGCGCGTGGTGCAGTTGCTCCAGTTGTTGGCGGACGCTTACTTCCTCAGAATTGACTTCTTGGTAACGGAGTCCAATTGCTGAACCAACCACACGTCCACTGTAGAGCTCGCCTGCCCCAACGCTATTTCGTGCGCTTGCAATGCAGCCTCGTGATATGCGTCCCGAGCCTTTTCCGCCTCTTCCAATCTCGTTTTAGCGAATTGTTCGCATCTGGTTGACACCAACGTCGCGTGGTCCACAGAGTCTTGGGCCTCCACCAGAGCTCTCTCTCGCGCACCTACGAGCCCTGGGTCAGTCACCACCGTTGGCGTATTGGTTGTGCCTTCTGAAGGGGCTGTAGCATTTCCATACAGATCCTTCAAGATGGCTGCAGCGTTGGTCTTATCTTTGCTTGGCTTCTTTGCGAGAGCGGCAGTATCTCTGGCGCCAGTCGGAGCCGAACGTTGAGCAGGAGCCGCCTTCTTTGCCTCTCCATGGGTACTGCCGGAGTTGGAGGCCTCTATGGGGCCAGAAGTAGGTCCTGGGGCAGTCTCTGCCTGTCGCACAGCCCTGTGGTTAGTCTTGTCGCGACCGTTGGCAGTAATCCACGGCGCCTCAAGTGGAGACTCCGAGCCGTGTCGATGCGCTTGTGCGTCCTTGGACTTGACCTGGTACGGGGTTGCAACGTCTTTTGGAGGTGCCTGCTGAGTATTCTGGCTCAGTGACTGCGCCGATTCTTGAACCACATACATGGGCTTGAACTCATATTCCGCGCCTGCTTGCCGGTGCGCTTCCAGTTGTTTTGCCTCCATGGTGACGAAGTCCCGTCTGGCTGAATAGTCGAGCAATTGGATTTCCGCCCTCGTCATTGGCGTGATGGCATGAAATGGAGCCTTCGATTCGCGATGGTGTCGGTGGAGCACGACGCCGGTCAAGGCTCGGCACTGATTGACAGTGTGCCCGATACCGAAACACGCGAAACACGGGATTCGAACGTAACGCTGGAAATGATGCACGTAGAAGTCTCCAGCGTCGATGGCCACATGAGTGACATTGACAAGATTCAGCGGGCAGTTCTCCAAGTCAAAAGTGACGAGGTAGAAGTTCGAGTCGAACTCTGCACCCTTTGGACTCTGCTTGCGAGCAATCGCCGTGACCGTGCTACCGGAGCATGCATTGAGTACCTGTTCAATCGCTACAGGCGACACCCGGGAGTTGATGATACGTACTTGATAAGAGAGCAGCGAACGATCCATCCCACTGTCAGAGCTTTGCGCCACGTTCAGGTCTTCCTCTTCAAGAGTTACCGGATTAAGTAGCAAGAGTTTCGCTTGTTGCAGTCCATTGATTGCATGTGCCAAGCGGCTGCAACCACTTGATCCCTGAGAACGAAGGTACAGCGGCGTAAGTCGTGGTCGTATCGCGCTCTCTTCACTTGTTGCAGGAATCTTGTCACTCTTTCATGTTCTGGGGTCCCTGGAGTCGTTGCCGCCACGAGCGCAGCCAGGAGTGTCGTCTCAGCAATGTGCGCCGGGAACCGTATTGCTGGGGGGACCATTGCAACCAAGGTCCCTTCAAGGTAAGCCTCAAAGTAGTGGAGGTATACTATACGTTCTGCCCTGGTGTGCGTCGCCACCAAGAAGGCAGGCGGTACGTCAAGCACCAGCCCACCCATCGTCCACGCCGCCAGAGCCTCTGCTTCAGCCGGGTACAGCGGCCAAAGCTCGCTGTCTGGCTTTGTTTTGCACGGCGCGCTTGCCGCGGCCGTAAGGCGGCGGATCCATGCGTCGTCGGCTGTGGCTGTAGCTGCCGTATTGTCTTTAGACGCAGCGTGTCTAAAATTCAGCGGTGCATCTGCGACAACATCTGCGACAAATCCACCTGGCGCTTGCGCTGTCGTACTAGGTGATGGGCTTGGAGGTGGACGTGCGGCTGGGGAACGGTCTGCAGGCGGTGGTCCTGGGCCCATAGCATCCCTAGGGATGCTTTTTGGAGGCTTTTTGGAGGGTACCGTGGTACTTATCGAAGACCGGAGAGTGCTTGAGAGCTGGCTGTTTTGAGCTGAGAGTGAATGTGCGCTGTCGGGAGCAAATTCGGGAGTGACAGCGGCCACATTGGCGAACTTGACTGTCATCTTGCGTCCATTGACGTTAGCTTTTTTAGCCTCTTCATACAGTTCCCAATTTCTGGCGATACTCTCTCTTCGTGCATAGTTATCGGATGCACCGGAGTCTATCAAGACTCTAAAAGGACTCTCGAATCCCTTGACGCTCGCTTGGACGACCAGCAAACCACGTTTGCTGGCTCCAACTCGAAAAGCCTCTTGGTTTGCGGGGCTAAGCCCTCGTGACACACATCTGCAGATGTGTCTCGGTCACAAGAACCTAGTTCTTCCCCAGTAGGACGCCCCGCGCCAATTGGTTCTGGGCGTTTCCCTGCCCCGCTGATCCTTGATCATTCCCGCGGCTCCCTCGGCGTCACGGGAGGAGCGTCCTCCTCGGCCACGGCCTCTGATTCGTCCTCGAGGAGCCGTGCCGGCATTTTGCGGACAAAACCGCTGCATGTGGTCTTCTGACCCACATGTGAAGCACGTCCGTGTGCTTCCAGAGCTCTCAGCTGTACCCAACTCCATCGGATTCGCTCTACCAGAGCGTGATGGGCACGCCAGCGGGTACTTTGCCTGGTTATGGCTGTACGCTTCTGTATGAGGAGCCTGGATGGCCTCTTACAGGGTGTCATTTGACACTCAAAAGAGTTGCATTTGGGCAGGGCCGAGGCGCACGGCTTCCATGACGATGATGATATTTTACGTCTTTAGGTGATGGGTTCGCGGTCATGCTCGTAATGAGCAGCCGAACTTCTTCCACATACTCGTGGAATTTCTTATTTCCTTGCTTGAGAGGCAGGCACTTCACCCGTTGGAGGTAAGTCACATTCGGTAGCTGGAAAGCAAACTGTATTTCCGTCTTGGGATGATCCCATGAGACGAATCCTTCGCGATTCAATGTCTCATGGGTGATTGCCCAGTCTTGGGTGCGCTCACTCAAATGCGAGATCGCAAAAGCGACCTGCAAATGGTCCTTGGCAATGTTGCCTGCGTGGAGCGCGGTTTCGACCTCGCGAAACCAGACAACAAGTTCTCACCCACTTTTCCACAGAAAGGGTTGACCTTGATCTCCAGGGTCTTCGGGGCTGGCGCTTGCTCGGGAGCCCCCACTTGCCGCACCACGACCGGTGACGTCAGTGTCACGGTCTTCTTAATATGAGCGATCAGCGCACGCTCATATTCCACGTATTTCTTAATACGTTGATGCTGAACCACAGGTTCCTGCGCAAACAGCGCAATGATTCCTTCCGTCCCAAGAATCACCTCCATCCGACCCAGTGTATTGAACTACTGGTCGGTGAGCGCTGGGAACGCGGAACGGTCCATGATGACCTGCTCAACAGAGGTTCAGGTAGTCCAGTCTACCCGCGAGGGTTGCTGGATTGACTACAAGTGCTACTAGGTGTGCCTCCTGTCACACAGCTCGAGGCACCAAGGTGCGTGAAGCTAAGGCTTCTGGTCGCGCTAGTCCTTGGGCGCGACATACTACAGATAAAGTAGATTGAAGACTCAGTTTTTTTTTAGCCTATTCGCACTTTGACTGGCTTCTACTGGATTTATCCGACCTAACTACATACTCCTTCTAATGTGATACCCTGATTTCCGCGGGGGCTATGGAGGTTCTTGTGTATCTAATCTTAGTTACGCTTAAGTACGAATATGCTGACTCAAAAAGCCACGGTGGTAGCCACCGTACAGTGATCCCTCTCTATAAGAGAGCTTGAGATGCACTACTAAACGGGTAGTGCCACCCCTTCGGCTACGGGTTATATGTTTGTAACATAACCTCTTAGCTGTAACGCCATTATATCACCGTAACTTAAAACGAGGAACACTCGTTACTCTCCAAGTATCACTCACTCCAAGCCCTTCAAGGCTGAGCCAATTCTGGATCTAGCTTCGGCCAACGTAGACGATCTTATTGACTAAGATAAGGACGACCTTAAGGAGATGTGCAGTCCACAGCCACCTTTTACACAGTGGCAATCGACGAAGGCGCGCTGATCGTTTTGCGGGTTCCGAGAAAAGATATGTTTTAACCTGGCCATCATTAAGCCCGGTGATGAAGGTGACGACTTGCGTTTCTTGTACCAGAGGCTATGGCACAATTTTTGACACGAGATATCGGGCGCGCTGGGCGTACGAGTGGATATCCTGCTTCCCTGAACGGAGAGCAAGGAACTAAACTCTGGTCCTGAACTGGAACTTTGGCGGCTCGAATGCGAGACAAAGGTCATGCTTGAACTCCATCGTAAAAAGCAATGCATTGCGGGTCAGCAAGTTTGCGTCCATAGGCCCAAGTCAGGGCTCGACCACCAACACTGACATGGTGAATGACACTTGGAGAGACGGATCAACGATGTTAAGGCCGTAATTGCGATGGTCAACTCCACTAGCCATCAGAGCAGAGGTTCGCCTTTGCCCTTGGAAGGCTCTGACGGCGAGCTTGAGCGTCTCGACGCGCAGGGTCGGAGCGGGCCTCGATTCAGTCGCGGCCCTCAGTTCTCGGAGCAGGGTACGCTCCTTCTCAAGTTAGAACGAACGGGCGGTGACCAATTTCGCGTCCTCGCTGAGATAGCCCAGCATATCGATAACAGCGGCGTCACCGTATACCTGGCCCATGCGGCGAAAGGCTTTCCACTCATCGTTGCGCAGGTGGGGATAAAACTCACGGGAGCCTGGAGTTGCCACACTAGATGCCTCCATCATGAGATGTAGGATTATTGATTTAGCTGGTCATTGGACGGACTACAAACTGCTACCAGGTGTCATAGGAACAGAGATACTGGTCCCGGAACGCGACACACATGGTAGTGCTCAGGAAGCGATACAGCAGAGGTCCTAACAGTGACTTAGGCCCTGCAGATTTAGATGCAAAAACAGAAGTGATTGATTTAGAAATTAGAACGTAAGTAAAACTTAAAATCTCAATCTGTAGCTGCCTGTCTGCTGAGAGCTAACCGCTCTCAGTTTCTCGCATGACTGGCTGTCAAGAACTAATTTTTATCTAATCATGTGTGAACATGAAACGTAGTGTGCACAACACAGGTTTAGGTCGCACAGTCCTAGCCTAGGGAGAGTCCATTTTTAAACAGGCCAAGCTCCGTTACAGCACGCGCGCGTGTCGGCGAGCCAATGCGTATGCGTAAGGCGTGGCGACGCCTTTCTTGATGCTGTCGACTGCCCAACTATCGTTCTGTGTCTGCATGTTGGTTATTGCACGCTTTGATCTATTGCTTGAAACCAACGACGTCAACTACACAGTCTGGTAAGTGATTTTCTCAAGCATCCACCAGCCACTATCAATCGTCTGACAATTGCGCTGCAGGATCCTTCGTCGACTATGGCGGCTATGGCTCGCATTGGTGGCATTTGTAAAAGCGTAATTGATTTAGTCGTTGGTGCGTGGTGGCATGCCAACAGCTATTGATACTCATGGCCACGACACTAGGCAGTTGAAGCCCGTGTGCATGGAAGTAATGGTACTTAATTGATATTTCAGAGCAAGATGTGGGAGTCCGTAGCAACCAGACAGATCTCATTGGTCCGCATTGCGTGAATCTACGTATGGTTCGTCTGTTCCTGGTCAGCGGAGATATACGTAATTATTGCCTGAACTTAAGTCAAAGAGTTTTGCCTGCGCAAAAATGATATCCGCCTCCACACGCCCCTCTGACATCCCGGCCAAATCGTACCTATTGCTCCGCCCTGAAGACACGGCGGGCGCCATATCGTCATGTGTGTATGACAAAGTCTCGCGCATGGCTGGTCGCTGGGTGTGGGCACAACCACAAAATCACGGTGCCGATACTGTAAAAAATCCTGCCGCGGTGGCTCGGACACGTCTAGTCAATACGACAGAAGCTACACGCAACAAAAAGGGAACTTAGCTTCGCCAGCGAGCGTGTATCCGCGATGGATCTGGGTCGTATTGTCGCGGACAAGTCGTCGCACACCAAGGAGCTCGCATCGCTGTAGAGTGCGAAGCAGGCAACACCACTTATTACTCCCCCAGGGATGCCCTCCTGACGGACCTGGTTATCGTTCGCCTGCTGCGCGAAGCCCGTGCCCCAAGACACCTCGCTCAAGAGGCATCAATGAAATCCACGCGCTGATTCTCAATTGTATATTAAGAGACTCAACGCAGCCGGTACAACCTGCCACACACAACATTAGGACCGTACTTACCAGCATCCCTGGCGTAGACACGGTCCTATCAAGCAACCAGCAGTTCTAATGGATTGAAGCCAAGAGTGACGATGACTGATCGTTCCCGCTCCATACGCACTTGACTACGTCTTTTTTATTGATGGGGATGCCATACATGACACCAAGATATCTGCGCTCGGTCCCTCTATATCCAAACCGCATAAACTGTCTCGACCATTTATTTGCGTCGTAGTGCGCAAGTAAAGGCCAAGGTCCAGTCGAGAAAGTAGGTTACGCCTGTTTTCTTCTTTGCAACTTTTATTTGACTGACATGTTGGAAAGCAGGCAGGCAGGCAGGCTCATTGGTCCATTTGGTCCATTTGCGTCTTTAGTATATAGCTTCACAAGTGATTGATCGGCCTTGCTCTTTTGCTTGACGACAATGTAGAACTTGTTCATAAAGGCGATTACATAAACCAGGTCGAGAACGATCGTGATGCTTGTTGGTGCGTCTTGAGCGAGAAGTTGGTACCACTTGCGGAGCCATTGTCTTTTATAGAATGAGTTTTATTGGAGGATTTTTGCGCCATATGTATAGAATGGCGGATTAAAGTAGCCGTGATTTTCTTTTAAAAACCTCTGCCTACGTGGCTAGGTATATTTTGGGATAGCCTATCCCAGAAATCCCTCGTGTTCAATCCATTGCTGGTAGTATTTTGGGCAATAGGTCTCTTCTATAGTAAGACATTCACGTATGGATCAGTTTGTACCCATATCTAACCCATGGAGACAGCTTATGTTATTATAACTGCTGGTATTGCCGTTAGGAGCATGTTTATTCAGCACCATTGTCGTATGGACAAGCATGCATCCAAGAAGGTCGTCGGTGAATCCATACAAGGAGCCGGTCTATACAAGGATCCCGAGTTGATCTCCCCTTACGTAAACGAGTACTAAGAGACTTGGAGACCTCTTGTTTTGCCAAAAGTGCAGATTGTTTTACGATGTACATGCTACCGTTACCCTTGTGGCGTCGAAACCCTGTTGATCAACGTTTACATTTGTGTAACCAAGCTAAAAGCGTTGTAATCAAGAAGGAACGTTAAGGTATCAAGCATTTTTTTTTATTAACAGGAACACGACGACATGCCGAATAATATTCATCATGTGCAGATCGCCCTTGAAGCTCGATTAGACGTCGTTCTTCAATCGGACCTTGATGTACAGCAGAAAGCCCAACAGACTAAACCAAAACATTGTAAAAGTGCTTGTTCAATGGTAAGGAAGACCAAGACCATCTAAGACAGGAACTCGTGAAACGCGACAAGAAACAGAAAAAGAAACACGAAAAACTTGAATCCGATTTCAAGAAAGAGCGCGGAGATTTGAATCACTAGTCTTTTAGAAGCCGAGGCCAAATTGGTCAAACGGGAAGTTGAAAATGAACGAAAGGAACGAATTGCTCAGTTTTGCATAATATCACGAAATCGATCGCACATTCAGCCAAACGTGACCCCTTGCAGGGAAAAGTACTGCTAAAACATGAATGAATGTAAAATGCGTCCAATCCGAAGGTTAGCTCTTCCAATTATATAAAAAAACATTGTGTTGTGTGCCATGACGCAGAGAGTGAAATAGTATGTGTGCTATCGGGTCATGTCTACATGTGAGCTGAATTTGCTCATAAGGATAGAACATGTCGAGAAAATATCTGATTGCCGAATCTCGATTGCAACCGTTGTAAAACTTGTAAGATTTTATCGTGCATATAGACCTACAAGCTAAATCTACGATTGCTTACAAGCATGTGTTTTGCCTTGTAAGAGGGCTTTCATTTTAATTTTTCATAATAATATTTTTGTAACTACTTGCCCTCTCAACCCTAGTACTGTTGAAGTATTCCATTTCTTCCAGCCTTCTCACTCTCGAGATTTTGTCAAGGAATGCTTTGATCCGTCTTATCCAAGCTAAGCGTCAATATTCGCACCGCTTGATGAAATGTGACACGTATGCCACAGTACTGGAAGGCGAACGTGACGAAGCCACCATCGATCAACTCGAAGGCGATCTGGCTAAACGCGAGGAAGTCACGATACTCGCAAATCCGTATTGGGCGAACGTGAACGGGACCTAGTCAAACGTGCGGTCAAGTTAGCCGAACGTAGAACCAAGCTGGAGGAGCGCGGAGCAAAGCTGGTTGATTGTAAGTCTGAGCTGGTTACCAACGAAGCCGACCTTTTTAAGCGTGAAGCTGACCTTGCCACTTAATCTTTTAAGAAACTAACTGCAAGACATATGAAAGTTATCTACACGCGAGAGGGAGACAACGTGAGGTTTACCAATCGATTACTTGTATCATCTGCTCAGACAAGCACGAAGCATAGTTCTGATATAGACGAAATCTATAAGTGTAAAGAGAACTTGAAAAACGTGGTAAACAAGTTTGTTGGCGTTGTCACGTTTGTGCTTGACTACTGTTAGCACCTTATCGATGACTTCAAACTTGGCTTTCTCAGACGTTTGCAGCGATGGATGCTGACAAAGACCCCGCTAGGTTTGCTTCAATTTAGTTCTTGGTACCAGTTTCAAATGCATAGCGTTGGATTACGTCTCTAATACCAGTGGTGACCGAGTTCACGACTGCGATCTATAAGTGTTCATATTTGTAGTTTTTATCACATTCCCAAGAAGACAAAATGGTTGCGCTTGTCGGTTTCCTAAAATAGAAATGAGTTTGATCCAAGAATTGTCATATCCCGAGCGCTTTTAGCTCCAATGCAAGCAGTCTCGGTTGTCAGGACGAGCAGCAGTCATTTCATTATGTCGCTCCTACGCGGTCTCTTGCTCTTGATTGCGCTGAGCATTAGTAGCATCAAGTTGTTCGCGGCCGTTACTTGGGCTTAATCGCGCTCGGAGGTCATCGCTTAAAAAAGCTTGCCTCCGAAACATACGAAGCAGTGCGCGGGAACATGAGCAGCGGAAGTGATCATGAGCAGGGCGGCTCGGGTATTGACACCCTGGCCGATGCTGCTCTCTACTAGAGCCCCGACCGCGCTAAAATTGGAGATGGTAGTAAGGAGGTCGACTACGAGGAGGACACGCCAACAACAAAGGAGAAGCCGAAGCGTATTGCAGCGGCGCGCGCCGAGGGCGAGTCAAAACCCAAGGCTGCGAGGACGAGGACATCGGCCTCGACGAGGACATCGGCCTCGACGAGGACGAAGACCGAAACAAGGCCGTGGAAACGCAGCCACAGAAAGCGGGGGGATGGAGGACTACCGACAGATGAAAAAGCAGTGTGAAGGGGAGGAGAAGGCGAAGGCTCCTGCGCCTGCGATCGCACTGACAAGTGAGACCAGCAACGAGATGCCAGTCGCTTGGACCCGCACGACGATCGCTGAGGTCTGGGCCAGGCGCGACGCCATTGCGCAAGCTCGGATCTCTTGGAAGTCGAAGGATGTCGTAGATCCGCCTCCGGCATATGGGAGTGGGCGAGCGCGACGGTGACATTGACTTCATAAGCATGAGTGCCACGTGGAAGTGGCATGTGCACCAGCGCAACTTCCCTTGGGTGTTTTTGGCGAGGGACGGGACGGAAGGCTTCGTCACGGAAGACAAGAAGTACGAGGAAGTCAAGCTCTACGACGCCGAGGGCTTGTATGACAACGAGAACCCATGCGAGGCTTTCCCGAGGACGCGTGCTTCCTGGAGATGTTCTGTGAACATCGCTGTCTTGGTGGCAAGTTCATGGTCGGGAAGTTGCAGATGTTGCAAGCCTGGGCCGCGTTTGTGTCCAACTGGGAGCACGACCCTGTCCATGTCTTGATCAAGCTCATGAAGATGCGGGAGAGCTTCCTTCTCCGCACGCCTACCGGCCGTCGTCTCGCAGTTCACGTTGAGTGTACTCGCCAAAGGACCCCGTTCGATGAGCCCCCGGAGTTCACCTGTCCGGCGTGCTACCCGGCTGGTTGAGGCCCTGACGGGGACTTGATTGAGCGCAAGATTCTCCCATGGGTAATACGCGAGAGCGTGTGGACGTTGCTGCTGGACTTGCGCCGCGATTTCCAGCAGCATGGCAGTAGCGGCTCAGCCGGTACTGTCGCGCCTCGTACTGACGCATCAGGCCCGAAACGGCAGCAAACATGGTCGTGCGCGGCTCCCATGAGTCGTTCTGAGGCCTTGGTCGCGCCAATGAACCAGGAACTCGCGGACGAGACCGGGCTCCGTCGATTGGTCGGACTCATCCTTCCACTCCGAGCGCTTTCGGTTACGATCGCGGTGGGTCACCAAGTGCCCCACGAGGTGGCGGATATTCCCCACCGAGACAACGAGCGGGGATGGCGCCGGTGGCAGAACGGGTTTCTTCCGAGCTCGCCCGCTTGTTGAGTGGTGATGAGCCTTATGGGCGCATGTGCTTGATGCGTAGACTCCTGGAGAACGCAGAGACACTTGCGTTGCGTGTCCTGCACGGTCACGAGACTCTT
>JAADVF010000754.1:0-14091 GCA_023334555.1 Elongisporangium undulatum | reverse complement strand
GCGGCCTTTGTGCTGCTTGCGCTCTTGGACATGGGAGCACGGATGCTGGACTTGGAGGAAGCTGATGGGCAGCGGAGAGGGCTGACTGGAGAACCAGAGGCAGATGCTTCCTGCAGCCATTGAGGGCTGTATCATGGAGCTGGCCATACCTGTTCCACGTGTTCCATGTTGACCTAAAGGGGCTTCGTAAAGTGACTTGGGGTCAAAGAGCTCCTCTTGGCCGCCACTGCCTTTCAGCCACCAACCACCGAGCCAATCAAACCAGCACCAGAAGGTGTTTTAAACATATGCGCTCAATAGAGCGCCCTATCATGAAGGACGGACGATGCGTACCATGACCACGGGGAACGGGATACGTGACAATGGGTCTCTCTTGCGTTTATTCATCGTCAGTGTGCATGGCAGTGTCAATGGACTCATCAATGTTGCCACTGGGCTTGAGATAGCGCGCGACCTCGTCGTCATTGCGTCCGAAGCCCTTGAGACGCAGCTCAGAGTTTTGGTAGGCCAACAGGAAGCCACCGATGCAGCCCATGACGCCCGTGAAGAGCGCACCGGGGCGAGCCAGGGATCGGTCCAGCTGCCGACCTATAGCATGGCAGTTCAATGGAGAGAGCTACAAGTTAGATCGCTATCTCTTTCCAATGACAAAGAGTATCATAGGCCATCGGAGTGAACGCACCGATGATGTAGCCCATGGGGAAGCACGAAGCGCCCATGCCGGCCCACTGTGTGTAGTCGGTCGTGCTGAAGTTGTCCTTGATCTGCTCGAACGTCGGCTTGGCGAAGATCACTGGGAACTTGGGCACGCGCGGATCGCGCAGCACAGGCCGCTTCCTCTCCTCCGTCATTGCTTGTCACTCTTGGTGGGCAGTTACTACGTCCGCTCGAATACAAGCTCGGTTCCATGCCCGTACTCCATGTACCCTATTACTAGCTCTCGCTGAACCCTGCTCTAATTACAGGTCCCCTGTAAAAAAGAAGGGTTTTTACGAGGGGGAGAGAAAGAAAGAAAAAAGAAAGAGAAAGCGTCCATAAAAGAAGAAAAACCTCCCCATTAGAAGAAGAACGTAAGAGGGAAGCAGGAAGCATGGAGGACGTGTATGCGCTCAAGCAGTTCTCGTTCCTGGGCAAACCCGTGACGTACGTGTGCCAGAACATCAATGGGCCGTGTCCGCTGCTGGCCATCTGCAATGTGCTGCTGCTGCGCGGTCATTTGGTGTTGCCGGACGACCGAGCGCCGCACATTTCCGCGCAGGAGCTCATGCGCCTCGTGCACAAGCGCCTTGTCGACATGAATCCGCCGGTAAGCTGCCGCATGAATGCACAGAGGAGGAGGATGTGTACGAGGAAGTAGACAGGCCTATGCCCTACATGAGCCTAGTGGCGTGACAGGGTCGCAGCAGGCGCTTGGGCAGTAGAATGCATGCCTTGAAGCGACACTGGACTCATGTGGATCTTTTCTGTCTGTTTAGCTCTCGGGAGACAATGAACTGGCGCGACTGACCCATATCAAGACCATGGAGGACGTCACAGCACTGCTTCCGAGCCTGCTCGTGGGTCTGGACGTGAACGTCCGCTTCCACAAGTACGTCTGTTGGCTCGGGCTGCTGGCATTTTAATCAATGGTTCTGAATCAGATTGTCGTCTGCAGCATCACAGACTTTGAGTACACGGTCGCCTGCGCAGTGTTCGACATGCTGGACATCGCTCTGGTGCACGGCTGGCTGCTGGATCTGCAGGACGACAGAACTGTGCGTGCCTTTGCCTGGTGCTCCATGTGGTTCCTCCCACAGACTGACACTCTCTCTCTCTGTTAGATGAATGTGGTGCAAAACAAATCGTACAACGAGCTGGTGGAGCTCTTCGTGGACTATCGTGCCGTTCTCATGACAGAGCCGTCGTCTTCGGAGGAGCCTGCAGCCGCTCCTGCTGCACCGAATGCAGGTGACAGTGTTGACGCAAGTGATCAAGCTAAGGACGAGGACATGGAAGAATACGAGGAGAAGCACAGGCTGCCTCCTTCGCCACCGCCCATCTCCGTGACGGACGCGACGACGTCCGTGGATTTCGACTCGCTCACCATCGATGCGGACTCTGGTGCTGTGTCTCCAGCGTCGTCCACCTGCTCTCAACGCAAGAGCCCATCCCGTCAGACCGTCCAAGTGCTCATGAACGAGCGGCACATCAGTGACGCCGATGCGCTCAGCAAGGCCACCGCGATCTTGGAAGACGGGCCTGTGCTCGAAGAATTTTTGAACTCGACTGCCAGCCAGTTGACGTACTACGGACTGGTCAAGCTGCATGAAGGCGTTCGTGAGCGGCAGCTGTGCGTCTTCTTCCGCAACAACCACTTCTCGACGCTGTTCAAGTATGACGGCGCGTTGTACCTGCTGGTTACCGATGCAGGCTATCTGGACGAACCCAACGTCGTGTGGGAGCGACTGAACGACATTGATGGCGACACCGAGTACCTGGACGCGCAATTCCGCTCGCTCAACGTGTCGGAAACACGCCAGCAGACCATCATCTCGGAGCAGGAGAAAGCCCGATCCAGACAGATCCAGGAGGCCAATGGAGAGCAGCTTAGTGCAGACCAGTCTGGCGAAATGACTGGAGATATGGATCCGGATTTTCTGTTTGCACTGCGGCTCCAGCAACAGGAAGAGGCGATCGCCAAACGAGTTTCGCCCTCTGGGTCTCCTCGTGGAGTGCGCAAGACCAGTGGCGCCAATGCATCCCATGTGTCTGAAGCCGAGGCGGCTGCGATGGAGCAGACTCTTCAAGAAGCGAATGAAAGCGATGAAGATCTGAGCTCAATCGCTGAGGTGCAGCAGTATGAGCGCGTTGGGAACGACAGCAATGAGCCAAGCGAGAATGAATCGTTTCCTATGACTGTCGATGGCGAGATTGTCCTCACGGAGGAAGAACTGGAAGCCCAACGACGCGCTGAACGGTACTACCAAGAGCAAAAGCGGATGCTGGACCAGCAGGCGGCTCAACATCAGATGCAGCCGCGTCGCCAATCACAGCAGCAGCAGCAGCAAGCTCCATCACGAGCCAGCCACAGCGCCAAAAGCGGCTCGGATTGCACCCTCATGTGAGTGCTATCAATGCGTCTGTCCTTAACACTTTCCCACTGGCTGCGCCTGCGTGATCTCTCTCCATTCTCCCGTTTGCTATTTAAATTAATAATCCTAAAAAGAAGATGCTTGTCCGTCCTCTTGTCGCTATCTGTGAAGCTTATATGGTAAATGCGTCTCAGATCTTCACTCGCACGCTCTCGACTTCAATCTCCGGATGCTCGTCCTTGTCGGATACCGAGATGTGCGTGGCGCTGCTGCTGTTGTTAGCAACCACCGTCAGCTCCGGTCGCTGGGCGTCGCTTGTTGTCGCGAGCACTGGTGTTGGCTGGCGGACGTAATCGTAGCCCGAGAAATCGCGCTCGTAGCCCATGCCGATCTCATCGGCCACGTAGATCTGATGCGGCTGCTCCGTGAACTGGCGATCGAAGTTGTTCACGTAGTTCTCGCCCGCGGGGGCTGGAATCAAAGGTGGGGTCAGCTGCTTGTTGAGCACGGCCGTCCAGTCGATGCCCTTGAAGAACTCGTGCTGCTGCACTTCGGAGACACCGTGATGGAAGCCCAGCCGGTCTTCCTGCTTCTTCTCCAGCAGCGACATGAGCAGGCTCTTGAACGTCTTGGAGATGTTGTTCGGGTAGCGCACGGTCTGGTACAAGATCCGCTGGTGCGTGGCCTTCTGACTCGACTGCGGCACGTAGAACGGAGGATACCCCGCTCGCAGCTCGAACAGGATGCAGCCCAACTGCCACATGTCCACGGCCAGGCCATGGCCTCCCGGGTACCGACCGACCATCTCTGGCGGTAGATACGTGTCCGTACCACACAGGGTCTTGGTCCGACCGGAGCGTGACTCCAGGCGCTTGGCGAGGCCCATGTCCGCGAGCTTGATGTGGCCATCATAGTCCAGCAGTACGTTCTCGGGCTTGATATCGCGATGGAGAATGTTCATATTGTGGATGTGCTCCAGCGCGACCAGCAGCTCGGCGCCGTAGAACCGCACGGCGTCCTCATTGAAGCAGCCACCGTTGTTCTGCATGTGCAGGAACAGATCGCCGCCGGGCATGAATTTGGAGATCAAGAACGCCGATCGGCCACGCGCAAACGCGAACTCCAGGCCCAGGATGAACGGGTGGTCGGCCACCCACTCCATGACCGACCGCTCGGTGTACACGACCTTGGCCTTGACTTGATTCAACTTCATCTCCTTCACGGCGTATAGCTGGGAATCCGCCACGCCGCGGGCCAGGATCACGCGTCCATAGTGGCCCTTGCCCAGCAGCTTGAGCGTCTCAAAGTCGCTCACATGCGGGCTGTGGCGCTGGATGGCGCCGGCCTGCAGCGCAAACTTGGCTCGGTCCTTTTCCGTGTCGGCCGCGAACAGGATCGCGCCTTTGCCGGACTCCGGGGTGACGCAGAACACGTAGCCAGCGGTATCGTCGTCCACCATCTTGATGGTGCAGCCCTGCAGATTCAGGTACTTGAGCACGCGGTCCGTCTGCTTGTTCGAGACGGACTCGTCAGCCGTCTTGGTCACGCGGTAGTAGACCAGATACGTGGACTTGATCATGGCGCAGTACTTGTAGGAGCTCCACACGGGCAGGAACTGGCGCCGCTTGCGGAAGAGATTGATGAACGTGGATGGCAACGAGTTGATGAATCTCTTGGAGTCCTCGCTCAGAGTGGCGTCCTTGCGCCCAAACATGTTGAGCACCATGCTGGAGGAAGGAGGGAGGGAGGGAGCGCTCAACTGTGCACCAAAGCCCAAGAAACTGAATGAGAGTGAACGACTTAGCCGCTTGCGAATGGCACACGCGGCGGCGGTTCTTAGCCCACGGAGATGAGGCCGTTGGTGCGGCAAGAACAAGATCCAGGCCTGCACTGAGGCAAGAAATCCCCCAACCAGCGAGCGTGGCGCAGACTCAGCAGGAACTGATATAAATACCGTTCTGCGTAGCGCAGCGCCATGCGCCATGCCGAAGCCATGGGAGACCCGACGGCGTCTGCGACGTGGTGCCAAAAGCGCTCTCGTCGCACGGACTCAGATTGTGGTCAGTCACATCGACCAATCACGGAGCGACTCAGCCCTTATACTGGCCTGTGATTGGTGGGATCTTTAAATAGCGTGCGTTGGACAGATCGCCGCTCAAAAACGCTATTGGCACGCTATAAACGCACTTCAAGATGACGTCTGAGCTCCCAAGGCTATGAATGGACTTCTCAGAGGCGATCTGAGCCCCAGTGGACTTGTGACGTTGGCAGAAACGAATTGGCAGGTGTCATTATATTGACCAACGCGACTCGGTCCAAGAGATTCTTGAGTCAGCAGTCATGGGCTTTAAAAATGGTCCCATCAGAGCCAAAGGCTGTGATGGGCAAAGTGCATTATCCTTCGTCTACCTCCAGGAAAGGATACGACGAACTGGCTTCCGCCGCGTCGCACTTACTTATCCTCCTTGGTCTCGCCATCCTTCTTGTCGTCGTCCTTCTTGGTCATCTGTGCCATGGCCGCCTGGATCTTCGGGTCGTTCGGGTCCACGCCGGGGAGACCGGACAATAAGGAGTTCACGAACGAAGGGTCCATGAACGGCAGGTTGGACGCCGGTGCAGGGGCCGGAGGAGGAGCACCGGTAGTGGCAGGAGCCGCCTCGGCTTCCTGCTCCAGCTTGGGCTCTGGCTGAGGTGCGGGGATAGCGGCTTCAGCCTAAAGATCAAATCGTCAGTTCCAATATCACAGAGAAATTAGTCAAAGAAGCCTTTACCACCTTGGGTTGTGCTGTCTCCTGCACAGCCGGAGCCGCTGCGCTCTCCTCCTGGGCCTTGGCAGCTTCCTCGGCCGCCGCCTTCTTCTGCATCGCCTCCTGACGAGCGCGTTCTTCCTCCATGGAGACACGCAGAGCCTGCACATGTACCAGATTAGTTGTCTGGCTGCAATCTCTGCCAACAACAGGCCACACGATCTCACCAGAGCCAACTCAGGGTCCATGGACGGATCAACGCCGCCGTACTCCGCGAAGGCATCGCCGCCCGAGGAGCCAGCGCCAGCCATGCCGCCAGGCATTCCTCCGTCATCGCCGTGAACAACAGGCGACGAGGCCAGTACATCCGAAGGCAGCACTCCGGCAGGGACAGTCACAAAGTGGCTACACACAGCGATAAATGTCAGATTTTATGGTACACTCTTCCACTCATGGCCAGAGATCACAGGACGCACCTGTTGTTGTTGCTGTTGGTGGCATCCACGAAAACCTGGAGCTTGGGTCCGTTCTCCTCAATCTCGCCCAGGCTCACGACATCCACAGCGATCTGCAATGCCAACGAGAGTCAGCTTGTGAGTGAATGGAGCTGCTGATAACCGGCCACACGAGCGTACATTGTTCTTCTTGAGCAGCTTGCCGATCTTCGTCAGCGTCTTCTCGTCTTCTGTGATGGGCGAGCCAATGAACACCACCACGCGCTGGGAGCCAGCCTTGTTGCGTCGGTGCTTGAGCGCCAGCAGTGCGACTTGGATCGCGTTCGAGAGCTTCATGGAGCCGCCGATCGCCACGCGGTGGACGGCGTTGAGCAGCGTGCCCATGTTCTCCGTCGGTGATGCGAGCACCTGCACACTGTTGGGTCGTAGAGATGAGCTAAACGCACGGCAGTACATCCGAATCTTTGCCGCCTTGGGACGCACCTGTTGCCGGCCATTGTGAGGATCCCGACCGTACTCTCCGGGTTGGACTGTGTCTTGGTGCCGCAGAGCAGGTTGGCCGCGTCGTGCTGCGCCTCCAGTCGCGAGGGAACGTAGTCTCCATTGCGCATCCACTCGGAGTTGTCCAAGCTAGTAGAGAGACAAAACGCCGTCAGTCGTCACTCAAGTGCAAGATCCAGCGCTCGTGGAGGCCGTCCCCCCTGCGCCTCCGCTAGCAGAAGCAGGTAGAAGGCCTTCCGCAGACGCCGTAGCTGTGCTGTGTACTGGCAGACGCGTCACAGCAGAGATGAACGCACCAGATCATGGTCGATTCGAGCGGCATCTTGATCGCTCTGGTGTTGTTACTGAGGGGGTCACCCGATCCAAACTCCCCAACAAGGAAGAAGCCGACTATCCGAGTACGGTAGTGCCTCGATCAAGTACGATTTCATTCATAGGTGCGCATGGACGCTGAAGTGTTGGCTAAGTACGCATTCCAAGCGCTTGTCTGCCAATTTCTTTGGCGCAGCCCAATGGCGACGACCAAGGACAAGAGCAGGCGCCACTGGCGAGCACTGCGTGAAGCCATTCTCTCGAGCGCGCGCCAGCAGAGCGAAGAGGCTGACAGCGCCACACACTCGTCCACGGCGCTGGCGTTCTTCCCGCTGTTCCCGGTGCAGCGAGCGAATGACCCCAAGCAGCAGCTGCCGCCGCCGGCCGAGTCGTTCGAGTGGGTGACGTACGACACCAGCATTTCCAGTCAAGACGAGACGCTGGCTGTGTTCGTGCATGATAAGCAGCAGCACGCGCAGCGCAAGGTGTCGCTACTGGAGCTGTGCAGCCACGGCGTGAACCAAGGCGTGGACAACACGGGCAACATCCGGACCTGGCCGTCGGAGCAGGTGCTGCTGTCGTATCTGCTCAAGCATGGCGTACTCCAGAGCACGATGATCAAGACGACGCAGCAATCAGCGACTGGCTCCGGTGTCAATTGCTGTGAGCTTGGGAGCGGTATGGCGGGACTGGTGAGTCTTGGTCTGCTGGCGCATGCGCCCATGCCAATTGCTCGGTTCCTGATCACAGACGGCAATCCGCTTGCGGTGCAGAACGTGCGGCGGTGCGTGGATGCCAACAAGGCGTGTGGCACGCTCGTTCGCAGCGGGTCTGCGCAGGTGGACGTGGATCTGTTGCGCTGGGACCGCGAGGCCGAGTTGGACGCCAGCCTGGCGCACCAGTTCGACGTGATCGTGGCCAGCGACTGCCTCTTCTTCGAGGACTTTCACGTCGATCTCGCGCACACGATCCGCCAGCTTCTGCGCGCGAACACGGGCAAGTGCTTCATGCTGCAGCCGAGCCGCAACGGCTCCATGGAGCGGTTCTGCGCGCTGGCGCGCGCACGCGGCCTGCGCGTGCAGGAGCAGCGCGACTACGACCCGGAGATCACGCGCAAGCATCTCGAGTACCTGCAGACCCGAACGGACTACGTGCCGGACGTCCACCTGCCCGTGCTGCTCGTGCTGTCGCACGACTGTTTGTAGCTCTAGGATTGGTAACCTCGTTAAGTACGATTATGTGCCACCTCTGCTCCAGTTTGAAGGGGAGGCGTTAAGTTCGTCTCTCCTTCTTGCAGTCGTCGCCGGAAGACATGAAGGGCCCTCCGTCCAGCGCCGTGAGTCCTGTCCTCCGCGCGTCTCTTGCGCTGTTCAACCACTGACCCTGATGCCTGCGGATCACTAGAGCGACGGTGGCGGCGGCAACGTTCGCGTGTGCTGCCGCGTGCGG
Source organism: Elongisporangium undulatum (assembly GCA_023334555.1). Taxonomy (NCBI): domain Eukaryota; phylum Oomycota; class Peronosporomycetes; order Pythiales; family Pythiaceae; genus Elongisporangium; species Elongisporangium undulatum. The sequence goes on along the minus strand of JAADVF010000754.1, from coordinate 5,556 downwards.
CCGCAGAACAGCAAGGAGCTGGCGCTCACCGGTGCCAAGGTGTGCGTGTCTGTCCACGGCAACGTGCTGGAGCTCAAGGTGGGTCCTCCGTTCCCCCTGATCAGCTCTAGTAGATAAGTCCAGACGTCTATTGACCTCGTGTGCTCCTGTGTGTGTGTGGATCCACAGAGTGGAGATGGCCCGCCGCAGAAGTTCACGTACGACAACGTCTTTGGGGAGGAAGACGACCAGCAGACGATCTTTGAGAACGTCGCGCGGCCCGTCGTGCAAGGTGGAGCCTAGCTACAGACGTCGTACGAGTCCTGGTTGGCTGTTCACATGACCTCACCATCTCTCTCTCTCTTTGTACCAGATATCATGGACGGCTACAACGCGACCATCTTTGCCTACGGCCAGACATCGTCCGGCAAGACGTACACCATGGAAGGCGCGTCCATCGACGACCCGACGCTGCGCGGCATCATCCCGCGCACGGCCACGGAGATCTTCAACAACGTCATGGCGGCCGACGAGAACATGGAGTTCATCGTCAAGGTGAGCTACATCGAGATCTACATGGAGCGGATCCGCGACCTGCTGGACCCGTACAAGTCCAAGGTCAATCTGCAGGTGCGCGAGGACGCGCAGCGCGGCATCTTCGTGGAGGGCATGACCGAAGTCTGCGTCACGAGCGACGAGGAGCTGCTCTGCGCCATGAAGGATGGCGCAGCCAACCGTGCCGTGGCCGCCACGGGCATGAACGAGGGTTCCTCGCGAAGCCACAGTGTGTTCATGGTCACGCTCTACCAGCGTAACCTGGAGAACCAGGCCACCAAGGCTGGCAAGATGTACCTGGTGGATCTGGCGGGTTCCGAGATGGTGCGCAAGACTGGCGCGTCGGGCAAGCAGCTGGAAGAGGCCAAGACCATCAACAAGTCGCTGTCTGCACTCGGCATGGTCATCAACGCGCTGACCGACTCGAATGCGAGCCACATCCCGTACCGAGACAGTAAGCTCACGCGTGTGCTGCAAGAGTCGCTGGGTGGTAACTCGCGAACGGCGTTGGTGATCAATGTGTCGCCCAGCAGCTACAATGCGCCCGAGACGCTGTCGACCTTGCGCTTTGGCAATCGAGCCAAGTCCATCAAGAACAAGGCCGTGGTGAACGAGCAACGCAGTGTAGAGGAGTACAAGTTGCTGTTGGCCAAGATGGAAAAGGCTATGGCTGCGCAGAAGAACTACATCCTGTCGCTGGAAGCCCGTCTCTCTGGGGATGAGTCTGGAGGCAAGCTTGATGGCGCGGACGACGAGAAATCAGCTGCTGGCAACGAGAAGGTCGACAGCTCGGACGTCAATATCACATTTGACTCGAGCGCTGCGAAATCTGCGGCGGCCAAGGCGCTGGAGGAACTGCAAGAGAAGGTCACGCGACTGGAAGACGAGCTCGCGGAAGAGAAGTTGGAGTCGTCAAGACGTGGCGAAGAGATTCGCATTCTGACAGTCAAGGTCGAAGAACAAGCGGACGCGTTGAAGCTGGGCCAGCAACTGAACGAAGAGCTTCAGAGTGTAAAGGAGTTACAAGCCAAGACGCTGGAGGAACGATTGCGTCAGCAAGAGACTGTCATGGCTGAGTTGAGTGCGGACTTCGAGCGTCTCAGCTTCCAGCACCAGGAGCTTGTCATCCACACCGAGACTGTGCAGCGAGAGTATGATGCATTGCTTCGCGAGCTGCCGACCACGATGGGAGCGCCTTCTCCCAGCAAGCTAGCAACGGCGGCGATTGCTCTCGAGAAGGCAGAGCAAGAAAAAGCAGAGCAAGAGCAGGCTCACACGGAGGCTCAAGCAGCTGATGGTGCTTCTACTACCCCAGATGTACCGTCAGAGGTCGCTGAAGACGCTGTTGCTCAAGCCAGTGAAGCTGAAGACGCAGACGCTATTCCTTCGGGCGAGAGTTCGACCGAGTCGGTGAATCTGAAGGCGAAATGCACTTCATTGGAGACCCAGCTGAAGGAGTACGAGAAGGACTATCGTCTGCTCCAGGTCACTTCAGAGCGAGAGCGGGAGCGTCTGCAGGAGGATATCGAGCGCAAGCGCGTTCGGATCCACGATCTGGAGACCCAATTGGACCAGTCCAGTACCGCGTCCACAACTTCCAGCGGTGCGTCTTCACCCGGCGGAGGAAGCAGCGGCATGTCAGCTCGCGAGCGCCAGCACATGCGCTCGATCCAGCAGAAACTGGAGCAGTTGGTCGCAGTGCATCGCCAGCTACTGCGTAAGTACGCTTCGCTCGAGCTCGAGTTGTCTGAAGCCAAGAAGAAGCTCGTGCTTCGTGACGAGCGCATCAAGCAGGTCGAAGGAAGCAACCGCATCATGGCGGCCAACATGCGCGCGCAGGCCGAGAAGCACGTGGAGGAGCTGACGCATTTACGAGACCAGATCGCGGACTTCCGCGGTGCGCAGCGATCGCATTTCGAGGCCCAAATGAGCCACAATAATGCCGATTCCGTGATCAAGACCCTGCGCGGAGGATCCATCGCCATTACGGACAACGTGATCCGTCCGATCCGTGGCGGTGGCAAGCGCAAGACCATGGCCATGAACGGCCCGCCAGGTGCGTATCCCGGTGCCAACGGAGCCAACGGAGAGATGGCGCCATCCAGCTTCCTCAATCGACTATTTGGCAAGTAAAACAGCAAACTCAACAACTTTGCGTATTTTTTCCTTAGAAAAACACACAAACGAAATAAAAATCACGAAATTGCTTACAGTAATCAAGACTAAATATTCGGAAATATATCGCCGATGCACAGGGGCCACGGTACGCTCGCCATTTTGAAAGGCCACCAACTGACACACCACAGAGGACGCGAGCGAGTGGCCATGTCGGTGTATGACGAGGTGGAGATCGAGGACATGGAGTTCAACGAGGAGGAGCAGACGTACTACTACCCGTGTCCCTGCGGAGACAAGTTCTTCATCGCGCTGGAGGATCTGTACGACGGCGAGGACATCGCGTCCTGCCCCAGCTGCTCGCTCACGCTGCGCGTGGTCTTCGAGGAAGCCGATCTGCCAGAGCTCAAGGACGAAGACGACGACGAGCCGTAGACGCCAGCTCAGTGCATATGCTACGACAGAGGCCTTGCAAATAGAAATGTGGGTTTATTATTTAGCAGCAACTGTTCTTGGGCGCGTCCTTGTCGGGCGCGCCGATCACTTTGAACGGCCGGCCGCTGGGCTTGGTCCCGCCCACGTCCATGTGCTGCGAGCGCGCATAGATTCGGAGCACGAGCGCCTCCAGCGCCTGCGAAACTGTGGTTACGCCGAGCGTCTGCTCGTACTCGACGCCGGGCGCGGCCCCGCGCTTGAGCACGTCCGACATGCCCGCGGGCTTCTCTGTGAGCTCGAACAGCTCGCACGTGTTGGTCACGGCCGACGTGCGCGCGAACATGAGGCTGTTGGCGATGCGGTAGGGCACCGTCTGGCTGGGCGGGCCGTTGTAGAGCCAGCCGTGGCCGTTAGCCGGCAGATCGCTCTTGGGCTCCTTGAACACGGACTCCACGAGCACGCGGTCCACCTCCTCCTTCTGCACGAACCCGGACGGGCGCTCCTTGCCCTCAAGCTTGTCGATCTTGTTCTCCACGAGCATGACTGCGGCCAGCAGCGAGTGGTCCACGTTTTCCTTGAGCGCATTGAGCCACTGGTTGCCGCCGGGTACGCCCGGATACACCTCCTTGAATGTGCCCTTGTTGCTCACGTCGTACACCACCAGAGCGCCTGGTGACAATGGGTTAGTACTAGTAGGCTTCTTCCAAAGGACTGGGGAGCAGAGAACGCACCATGCGCGCGTCTGTAGTGGGAGCTGGAGATCGCCTGGTACCGCTCCTGTCCGGCCGTGTCCCACACTTGCGCTCGCAGGAACTGGTTGGGCTGGCCAAACTTCCAGTCCGGCCGTGGCACTTTGACTGCAGAGAGACCCGTCAGTTCAGGTTTAACGGTCGACGTGAAGGCGAGTACTACGCACCAGTGACGAATTCCGGTTGCAGCGTGGGGGGAGAGCGCTCATCGAACTGCTGGCCGCGCGCTGCGACCGAGAGCAAGTTGGTCTTGCCCACGGCCGCCGAGCCAATTAGGATGACCTTGTACAGGAACTGGTCCTTGGACGGCGACGCAGGCGGCGAAGCGGGGGGCGATGCGGCGGGAGGCGATGCGGCCGACATGGAGCTCAGAGGGAAGAATGCGCTGTCTGCTGTACGTCAGTGCGGCGGCTTCCAGCAGAGCCACGCGGCTGCAAAAATAGCCTCATGAGCCAAAACGATCCACTCGCGATTCTGATCCCATGGCAGGATCGCATGACGTCTCGTTATCAGATGCTGGAGGTTTCTTTTCCACTTCTAACTGATATTTAGTTGAACGGGGTATTCGTTATCGAAGGTACCCAGGGCCAGGCATATTGGGCGGTGGGGCTCGTTGAGTGGAGAACAGCAAGACAGCAGTAGCAAGATGAGCGCCTCGCAGGACCCGCGCGGACCGCAGTTCCCCGTGATCGTGCAGCACCCGACCTTCTCGGACGCCAAGAGCAACTTCAGCGGCTCGGACTACCTCAAGTGGGCCGGCGTCACGGCCGCCTCGTTCCCGGCCGGCTACATCTTCGGTGCGTAGCTCTTGGGCTCGAGAACCACCGGAACACCGCATCTCTTCCTTCTACAAAGGGGGAAGCGCTGCCGGTGTGGCTGTTGTGAGCATGATGGCGCTAAGCAAGTGGTTGATCGTCTGTGTGCGTAGGCAACAAGCTGCACAAGCGCGTGGCGGGCCCCTCGATGTGGGTGACCGGCGTGCTCGGCTCGCTCGGCGGCTTCCTGTGGGCCTTCCAGAGCTCGTCCTTCCGTCTGCAGGGTTACAAGCCCAACGACAGCGAAGTCAAGCAGTACATCAAGCAGTAAAGTCTGAAGGCCTCGCCACACGAAAGCGCCGCCCTATCTACAACAGACAGCATGCAGAGTGGCAGTCCAGCAGCTTTAGTCCTTACGAAATGAAGCACAAATATACAAACAAGGCAGCAACGAATGCGTGTTGAAGGGCTGCTTGGAAAGAGGAGTTTCGTGGCTGTCTAGAATGGGTCTGATCACGCTTCAGATCATGGTACAGAGGCCAAGAGAGCCTCGTAGATATTGCCATCGTTCTGAGTCCGCTTCCGCTCATGTCATATCCGTCCTCATTTGTAGCCCCATGATGAAAGCTTACCATCCAGTACCGGTATATATTTCACAAATACCGGTTTTATTTTGTACACGTTTAAAACACATCTATTGCTGCTTTGGGTGATGGATTGGGTTGGTTGGTGGAGGCCGCCGGAGCTCTTCATGCGGAAGACGCTTTGGGCAGTTAGTTTACGAAGCCCCTTTAGGTCAACATGGAACACGTGGAACAGGTATGGCTAGCTCCATGATACAGCCCTCAATGGCTGCAGGAAGCATCTGCCTCTGGTTCTCCAGTCAGCCCTCTCCGCTGCCCATCAGCTTCCTCCAAGTCCAGCATCCGTGCTCCCATGTCCAAGAGCGCAAGCAGCACAAAGGCCGC
>JAADVF010000753.1:0-14113 GCA_023334555.1 Elongisporangium undulatum | reverse complement strand
TGTTGCGACCAATTTGGCTGCGTTCGCAGTGGCGGATTTCAACGCTGGCTCCATGGTCATGAGCGCTCAGATGGCCAAGACAGCCGCCATGCGGTACTGGACACTGCACGAAATGCCCCCCAGTATCGTCCAGTATCGCTTCCAGACCATCCAGCCAGTGCTGCTGACGCTGGTGGTGCCGGTAACCTACGGTCTGCTGCGCAAGATCTACCGCCACTTCTTCCCGGACCGCTTCAGCACCGTTCGGTCCTCCCGTCGCACATCCACAACCGACAACTCCTCGAGAGAGGGCGCTGTGGTCTCGCAGCAGCGCCGACTCACCTTGTTCGAGATCTCCACAGGCGCCCCGCTCGAAAGCCGCGTGGGGCTCGTGGCCGAATACGAGCACTGCAGGCTCATCAAGGGCATGAAGTACGCGTCGCCGGACGGCATCTACAGCAGCGGGTTCGTGATCGTGAATGGCAAGTTCCTGGTCGCATCGGTCGATCTGCTCTCGATCCTGGTCATGAAACTCACTCGATGGCGATTCACCAACATCCGAGTGTTTGAAGTGAGCGGCAGCACGGTGAAGGAAACAGCCCGGCTGATCTATCCAGAGACCATCGCGTGGGGCGATCTCATCAACGTCTCGCTCAGTGTTCTCTCGTAATTGAATGCTCATTACACTAGAGTCACAACACGTCATTTAGAGTTTATAGACTCAGTACGCTGTCCGCACTCCTTTACGCAATGGACCAGCCGACTGCCGGTTCGATCTACGCCTCTGCGCTGCGTAAATTGGACTCGAACTTCAGGCATCAGGACTTGCGCGAACGCTATCCGACGCCGGGACCACGCTTTCAAGGAGAGCTCTCAGTGTGCATTGGAGGAGAAACGCATCAGCACTCTTTGGGTGAAAGCTCTTCGTGAGCTGACTCACCACGCTCCATTCGACAGAGTGGCAATTGCGACAGACGAATACGCAGTTCGCGTCGTACGCGCAGCTTCGTCACGATACAATCCTGTATGCGGAGCTATGATCGACCATGAAAACGTCCTGCGAGTACGCTGCTGGTGTCGTCGAGCCGTATCCGCAGATCTGGTACCGCATGCAGCAGTTGGCACTTCGGATGGCGGATCTCGCGGCCACCGCCGAGTCGGATGCTTATCCGTTCAATGCCCAGGCCTCACGTTACTTCCTAGAGTTTGCTGAGCACACGCAGACGCAGGAGGACAGCTGCGCTTGTCAGTGCAGGGACCGGCAGCTGAGCGACGCCCAAGTGGAGTTTATTCAGAGCGTGACGGAAGAGCGACGTGGCAGCGGTGGATCGCGGTACGTGGGCTGGTACCCCAAGCTGTTCTACGACTGCAAAGAGAACTCGGCCAAGCGCGACGTTCTTGTCGTCGACGCGCACACGAATCATCCGTCTGCGGTGCATGGTGGCCCTGGCGCCGAGCTGTACTGGGGCGTTGGCGAAGTGAACTTGAAGGTATTTCATTGTGAGCAACGCAGTGTACGCTAGCCCTGCCTTCAGCAGCTACGAGTCTGTGCGGCCAGTCAGCGATCGCTGGGATGACTAGGCGTTTGACGCCAAGTTAGAGCAGGTGGCTGGTCCGGCGTGGGCTCTGGACTCCTTCCTCTGCGTTTGACCACGCCTTGCGCAGCCTAACAGACAATTGAACACATTCGCCATTCGTTTCTCTGTCCTCGGCCCTGCTTATTTTTGGATGCGTACGTTGCGGAAGCTGATTCCCAGTCCGTGACCATGGCCGAGAAGCCCAAGACTCCCGGCAAGCGGACCAAGAAGAAGACGAAGAGTGGCGGCGGGGGAGTTCGCGTGCGCAACGGCGGAGCTGGCGGCGGGGCAGACGTGCGGAACCGGAAGGCGTCTTGTTGCGTGCACTGCTTTGCGTCCTGGCATGAGGACGATGTCGACGGCCGGTCCTGCGATCGCTCGTGTAGCGCCCATGGCCGCCCGAGTGGGAACCAAACAGACACGAATGCAGCTTCGTTTCTACGTCGAGGGCCCGCGATCACGTCGTTCTATTGCAAATGCGCGCAGCTGTACGGCGAGCTGCACCAGGCCACGGTGCAGTCAGCGAGTGCGCTGTTCACGGAGGAATACGTGGCCGAGCTGGGGCTCAAGTTGCTCGTCAGCGTCGAGGAGCTATTCACGCAGAGCATCGGAGAGGCCAACGGTGCTAGCTGCCCGTTCGTGATGATGCTGTCTATTCTGCTGCCGTCGCTGCGCAAGTTCTGGACCTGGACGCAGAAGACCAGCGCGCTCTGGTTCGCAGTGGACAGCAGCACCGGCAACAGTATGCTCTGGAGCATGATCGCCATGCACGACATCCTGCTACGTCTCACCATGGAGTGTGAGCGCATCTCGCATCTCATCGAGGTCAACGAGAAGCTGGAACTGGAGCAGAGCAGCGCGCTGTTGATGACGCGCATGTCGACCTCGTCGCTGGCTCCAGCCGCGCCCACGAGACCCATTCCGCAGGTCAAGCGGATCTCTCTGGAGTTCGCGGAGCTGTTTGAAGAGCTCAAGGTCCAGCTGGCCGATCTATCGGAAGCCATCTTTGAATCCGTGGAGCAGGTATCAAACAGCACACCAAGTCTGTTCAAAACCGATTGTATTGACTCATTTGGCTGACCTGCAGACAGCAAACCGCTTGAGTCGGTCAATCGTGCCCAAGGAATCTTCCTCCAAGACGAGAGGCTCCGTGGTAAGAGAACACGCGCTGATATTGCGTGGTTGAGGCTCATAGCATCGCTCTTGTTTGTCTACAGACTGAGTTCGTCGATCAGCTGCTGGTGCAATTGCTCGATCCGCTTGGGGTACGCGCGCTCGCGCTCCAGTCGCCATCGCGCGTGTATCTGCTGCCTACACTGCTAGAGAAGTGTATCAGCGTCACGATCGAGTGAGTGTCCTGGGTTATCTACTGCTTGGCTGTGGCTGGCAGCTGATCGCAAGCTTGTGTGTGTTCTCCAGAGAGTTTGTGCTGGACAATGCCAAGATGAACGAGATCCACGCGGCACGGTTCGAGAAGGCCATCGCCCGGCTGCTGGAGTGGAGCAGCGAGCTGGAGGGCAACTACAATGCGGCCTTACTTGACGACTTCCAATCCCAAGTGCCGTCTGCAGGAGCTCCGGTCACGCTGCAGCGCTCGCTCCTGCTCACGAGTATCGACGGGTTCAAGCGTCTGGAGGCCATCACCAACGCCTGGCTGCGCAACAGCAAGGACTATGAGGGCGCCGGCGCGTTCGGGCGCGTCAAGGCCAATCTTGGCGGCCTGCGCACGACCATTGCGCGCACCATCTCAGCCAAGAACGGTCGTTCCAGCAATTGATGGATTAAAATCTGATAATAAACCGGTTTATACTCCGGTATATCGGTAGTGAGTGGTTGTTGGTACCGGTACTCTACCGGTAAGTCAGGTATCCCTCCCCCGCCGCCGCCCGCCGTTGGCAAACACCAAGAGGAAGCAAGGATGGCGAGTGAGACGCATCCGCTGCAGAGCGGCTGGTCCATCTGGGAGCAGCGCGAGCCGCAGGCCAAGAAGGCGGCCTTCAGCGACATCATCTTCAAGCTCTGCACCTTCCGCTCGGTCGAGGAGTTCTGGGGCTACTGGAACAACATCCCCAAGCCCAGGTGGGTGACAAGCGCACGATGTGCGTGCAGCTGGCTAGCTACCGTCTCAGCTGGCCGGCTGGCTGGTGGGGCGGCTGCCTGCCTGCTTGCATGCGCAGGCTCTGCATTGTGTGGCATCGTACTGACTCGTGCGCTTTGCTCTCTATTGTGCTGCTGCGTGCGCTACCCAGCAACGTGCTGTTTGATGGCTTCAGCAAGAAGAAGTTTGTGGACCGATCGGTGGATTCCTTCGCTGTGTTCAAGGACGGCATCCGCCCCGAGTGGGAAGACCCGGCCAACAAGACTGGATCCGAATGGTCCATCCGCAAAGGTACGCTACGCAGACAGCAGTGACAGGACCATGGTTGAAGCCAACGGTTCTGACTTGCGATCTTTTCCCCATGTGACAGAGATCCCTGGCGATGTCTTGGACGAGTGTTGGGAACGACTAGTGCTAGGCGCGATTGGCGAGGTGTTGGACCCCGACGACGAGATCACGGGCGTGCGTCTGCTCCACAAGGTACAGTCAATCGCCAGCAGCGAGTGCCATGCGCTAATGCCCATGCCACAAAGCTGCGGCTGACCTGCTCTCTCTCTCTCTTGTAGAACAACATTCGCGACAAGAAGGACTCGGGCAACAACTACCGCTACGAGATCTGGCTGCGCACGACGGACCGCACGCGCGCAGACGCCATCCGCGGCAAGATCATGGAGTACATCAACGCAGGCAACCCGGGCACGCCCTGGACGCAGCGCGACTTCACGTTCAAGAATCATTAAGTGCGCCTCGCGATGATCCAGTCCGACCACGACTGCAGAGCATGTGGCATAGAGAGAGAAGGCCGAGGAGACGAAGCGAGAAAAGCTTTAGACGTGTAGATGCGCATGCATGGCAAATGGAGAGACGCTTGTAAACACTCAATGGGCATGTGGTGCGTTGTTAGAAGCCATCTCTCGATCAAATGAGGCTGTTAAGTTCGCATTCGAACTTTACGCGCTGGCATATCGCGTGGCTCTGGGCATCATGTCGATGTGGAAGCAGCTCTTCTCGGAGGCGCCGGCGGGGGCCATGGAGTGCGTATGCGGCCTCTGAAGCCATGCTAACACCCGTAACTGTGTCTTGACTGTTATGTGTTGCGCTTCATGGCTGTAGGAACCTGCTGTCGCCACGGCGCAAGGCTCTGTACGCCATGTTCGCGTTCGCGCCGGGCACGCTCCTGGGCATGTTCCTGTACTCTGTGAAGCAGGACATGGAGCGGGAGGACGACCGGCTGCGCATGCAGGCCATCGAGAGCGAGATGGAGGTGGAGAACCGACGCGAGCGCAAGGACGAGGCTCTGGAAGCCATGATCGAGAACCTGAACGTACGGCTGCGCGCGCTCGAGCAGCTGAAGCTGGACAGTCAAGACCCAGCGACGGCTGCAAAGGCAGCGGCCCAGCAAGCTTCGCGCTCTGCTTCCAAGTCAGAGACGCGTCCAGCTCAATCGCAGCCCAATTCAGTGCAGCTGGACTTCTGGGAGCAGCAGAAGCAGGCCTTCCTCGCGTTTGTGCAGAGCGCCATGGGCAGCAGCAAGGACAGCGAGAGCCCAGCAGCTACGAAGGCAGCAGCGCATCTTCCAGTATCTTCGTCCACGACGGCGCCCAGCGGCATCCAAGGCCGAGCGCAGCAGCGCGATCGAGAGCGCTTGGCGCAAGACGTGCGCGCCTTCAAGCAGGAGCGAGAGAGCAGCAAGCAGCAGTCGTAACAGTCAACGGGGTTTTGTTCATTAGATTTACTCCAGGCCAAAGCCCAGGATCTCCATCTGCAGCACCATGGATAAATACGTCTCCATCTCCTCCATGCTGCGGTACATGGGCAGGTCCAGCCGGTTGAAGCACGTATGCGCCTTGGGGAACAGGCTCGTGCTGTCGGCGCCGCGCGGGTGCAGCTGCAGCGTGAACGGGTGGATGATGCCGCTGGAGCTCATGAGCCCCTTGAAGCCCTCCACGGGCACGCGACTCGTGCCGGTCGCGAACTGCAGCAGCCGCGCGCGCTCCTCGGGCGTGAGGCTTTCGATCACGAGCCAGAACCATTGCAGCACGCCGTTCTGCTCCTCTTCGCTGATCTTGTGCTTCTTGTCCTCCTCCGACTTGATATAGCGCACGTGCGTGTTGGCGCGCCAGTCGGCCGTATCGATCGTGGGGATGCCGCAGAGAATGAGCTCGAGCTCCTGGTAGTCAAAGACCGAGAGCAAAGCCTTGGGCACCACATCGTAGATACCCGTGAGGAATTCCTGCAGCTGGGCCGAGATGCTCTCGAGCATGCGGTGCTCCAGCAGCAGCCGCAGGTACTCGTCCTTGTTCTCGTCCGTGACGTCAATGTTGGCGCCGTCGGGCTTGAGCTCGACCTCCTGGCCGCTCTCGAGCATGATCGTGAAGGTCAGACAGAGGTTCTCCACCTGCGTGTTGTTGCGCAGCCACTGGCAGTTGCGGTGCAGCTCCATGTCCAGAAACTCCAGGTCCGAGAACGAGATCGGGATGCCCAGCACGTGCTTAAGTAGCGGAAGCGCCAGGTGCACGTCCAGCACGAGCCCCTCGAACAGCGCCTTGCCGATGAGAATGCCCGCGAAGCGGAACTCGCGCAGGTGATGCTCGTTTTTCTCGCCTGAGACCGGGTTGATCCAGTAGCTCATGTCCTCGCCCTTGGTCGGCAGGAACAGCCCGCGGTGGTCGCTGAAGATCTCCTTGCAGACAATGCCGAACCACTCACGCAGCAAACCGCCGGCATCGATGCCGGGCTCGCCCGCGAACGTGATCTTGAGGTACGTGCGCAGGGCGTCCGGGCCGGAGCCAGTAATCCGACTGATGGATTCCTCCATGATGTTCTCGCGAGTAATGGCTACAGAAGACAGGTGAGACCGTGCGCCGTTCGAATCATGCAATGTGGGGACGTACTGAGTTTGGCGACAGCTTCCGAGACTGGGGTCGCGATGCGTGAAAGCTGGACCAGAAACCACTGCTTCTTCATGCGGAAGTCCATGGCCATGATTCCCTATCATCATCAAGTGAGGTCAGCAACTGAGACCATACAGGTGAGTAGGGAGAGAGCTCTGTACCTCAAAGTCGATGGCTTCCGCGTTGTCGCCCAGCTTCATGTCGTTGAACGAGTCCATGTTGATGGCCACTGCACAGGCAGATAGTACACGGAGTCAGTCCATGAGAACAACAAGAAGCCCAGTCCGTCAGCGTGTCTATATCCCCCTACCGTTCTCGGCCTGGGTCCAGGTGAGCCGGCCGAGGTCGTCGTACTGCCAGACAAAGCCCTGCGAGCGCAACTTGTGGTAATCCTGCACGCTCTCGCCGTGCGGCCCGGCATGCAGCGTCGTCGTCTCGCCGATGACGCTGCCGTTGCTGGTCTGGCTCAGCATCGTGTCGCTCACGTCGTCCGTGCTGTTCTGGCGGATCCAGTGGAACTTGCCGTCATCGAGCTGCTTGCGCTCCCAGATGCGGCGGCGGAACGCACCGCGCTGGCGCTGGGACAGGTTCTTTCTGGCCGCCATTGAGTTGAGGCGGCGCTTGAACAGCGCGCGCTGGCGGGCGCGCAGGTCCTCTTCCGCGGCCGAGTCCTCGTCGCCGTTGCTGCTCAGGAATGTGCGCGAGCTCTTGTTGCGCATGAGCGGGTGGTCGGCCGAGACGAAGAACTTGCTGCTGGTGCCGCACATGAGGCACGTCTTGCGCGTGGCGTTGTTGGTGTAGGCGCACACGACGCACTGCCAGCTATTCTCCTTGCCCTCCAGGAACGTGTCCTCCAGGTCCTCGCGCCGCAGCAGGCCGTCCGTGAGCGAGCCGATCTGGACCTCGTCCTCATCCACGCTCGTGCAGCAGCAGTAGAGCAGCACGCCCAGCGCCACGATCACCACGACCGCCAGGCCGATGGCCACGTACAGCACGACCACGGCCGTGTCCATAGCTTCTCGGCTTCTGGCTCTGGGCCAATGTGTGTCAACGTGAGGGTTCAAAAAAACCTAATTAGGGCCCTTATTAGGGGTCGGAAGGGAACAGCGTAACGACGTGATTACGCGTTGGTGATGATCATTGAGCCTTAACCCTAGAACAACAGTACCGTCATATCTGATTCCTGCGTGTGTAACATCTGAGCCGCAATGTACAAAACCCGTGGTAATATGTTACCTTGAAAAATAAATATACCTGCTAGAGATGGTCTGGATGTGCCTGTGACATTTAATACGTAGCTCTTCATCGAAAGAAGCCAGACAGAGCCAACGGATCACTATGCCAACTGAATGGTCAGCACCAGCCTCAGTTGTCATGGCGCTGTATAATGAACAGTTGAATTCGTGTGGCGATGCCATGCTCCGAAGGGCAAGCAGACCTTCTGCATGCGTGGTCCATGGGCAAGATTCACTGTGTATGCCTAGACTGTGTGTAAAGGTTGAAGCAAGCCGCGCTGTGCTGGCTGTGCGACATGGGGCGCACGTGAGCATGCAACATGCCGTCGTCAAGGCAGCCAGCTCACAAGATGAGACATCGGCTCGCTGGATCCTTGAATGGTAAACAATCCACTTGGATAATACATACCACCACCAAGTTCGTTTCACACCCCAGAGGTCGGAGGATGATCAGGTCATGAACAGCGACCTCAAAGGCCACGTCACCAGCCAATTGGCTCGCTCCCCCGTTTGCCGATGCACTCGTGATCCTGCTGAGCGGGGCGGCTCCACTCTTCCTTCCACGTTCCCACATGATTCAACCCACATGGTAGAAACAGGGGTCCTTCGTACCGTCCTTCCTGTCTATCGCGCAATCTTCTCTTGTCTCTTGCTGCTGCGACATGTGCCACTATTCACTTCCACAGGGTCAACCCATGATCTGATTTTTCATGGTCAGTCCTTAAAGCGAGGGAGTGCATAGTGCCCACCCGTGGCGCTGTCATTCGGGCATTTGAGCTCTTCCAGCCACACGAGAGACATGCCGCTACTTCAGGTCACGGTGGTGCGTGGCAGCGACCTGCCGGCCAGCGACTTCAGCTTCGACGGCGGCAAGAGCGACCCGTACGTCGTGGTCGAGTGCGGCGGTGCGCAGCGCAAGACCACGGTCGTCAAGAACGACCTGAACCCGGTGTGGCAGCCGGCCGAGCGCTTCGACTTTGACGTGGCCGACCCGAACAGCGCCATCCTGCGCGTGGAGGTGTTCGACCACGACCGGTTCAACAAGGACGACCTGCTGGGCTCCATCGTCCTGCCGGTCTCGCGCTTCGCCGGTGGCGCCATGGGCACGACCGTGATCGAGAACTTCCCGCTCGAGGTCGTGCCGGACTACGCCGGCCAGCAGTGCAACGCCACGCTGCAGCTGGTGATCTCTCTGCTGGGTGAGGGCGAGGGCGAGATCGTACTGCGCATCTGGGAGAACGAGGTGTGGACCCCGCTCAAGGACTGGCATGTGAGCGACTCCACGCGCGAGCAGTGGTCCTCGTACGACGAGTCCCGGTCGTCCAGCCGCTTCGACGGCGTGGCGCCGCCCGCGCCCGAGGGGCTCGTGAGCTCCGGCTGGAGCTTCAACGCGCAGAAGGGCGACGCCAACGGCTGGCTGTACGCCAAGTCCTTCGCCGGGCCCTGGACCTCCAAGAAGAGCATGTTCTCGCTCGTGCGCCGCCGCATGTGGGAGAACGTCTGCCGCAAGGACGAGGCCAGCGACAAGCAGGGCTCGGCCATGTTCTAGGGCGTCCAGTGGATGAGTGAGTGCTACGTTGTATAAATAAAGAAGCCTTGTCAAACCGCAAGAAGCCCATGCGCCCGCTGCTGAACCCAGCGTGACTCTCTTGCGTCAAGCGCCGATCTTCAACGGTCGTTCCTGGTCCCATGCGCCGCTTCGGCGTGAGGCGCAGCTGCACCGGCGCAGGCGTTTTCTGACCACAATCTTCTCCATCTTCTCTCCAGCAGCCGAGACTGCGGAACCTTCGGACAGTAAAGACCAGCCCCACAGCCACTCGCCCATTCTCCAGCATTCCGATGTGTTCCGCCCAAGCCCAGCAGCGCCTCTCGACCTCCTCCCCAGCGCTGCGCCGTCGTCGGAGCGGGTCCGTGCGCCACGCGCTCTCGCGAGTCTGCGCCTTCTTCCAGAGCCATCGCCCGGGCGCGTCAGCTGCCAAGGACCATTATGGGGATGCTGCTGCTGCGTCCCATCCTCCTTCAAGCGCCAGCAGTAATGTCACCGGCGTCTACGCCTGCATCAAAAGCAACGAGCGGCGTGGCGAGCCCCGGACGTCCTGGTGCGAGCACAGCGGCTCGCTGGTCCAGCTGGACCACGAGGACGAACGGCCCGTGCAGTGCGCCTACGCAGCCATGGCCTAGTAGGCTACAGTAGGCAGACCAGCCCCGTGTACATAATCTAATAGCTCCATGTTCCTTGTCTGTTAGACGACCTCTGGCTGCTGCTCGCTGCTGTCCTCGTCGTAGTCGTCAAAGCCCAGCACTTTGTCCGCAAAGCTCAGCGCTGTGTACTGTGCGTCCATCAAGACCTCCTCGTTACCGCCCGGCGCCACGATCAGCGCGTTGAGGCAGCTGCGCAGCTCATCCGCGCTCAGCGGTTCGCCCGAGTGCAGCAGCCGCCGCTCCAGCATGGGCCAGGCTATGGACGGCGAGGCGCCCAGCACCGCGAATGCCTGCTCGATCTGCTGCTTGCCCATGCCGAACACGGGCCGGTGGTTCAGATAGAGCTTGATGAAGTCCGGCAGGTCGATGCTCTCGACCGCGTGGGTCGTCTGCGTGAACTGCGAGTACTTGACCTCGCTGCACATGTGCTGGATCTCCTGGTCGCTCGGGTAGAAGCCCAGAGCGCGCATGACGTTCGGGATCTCGGCCAGCGGGATCCGGTGCGTGATCTCGCGGCTCGCGGTCGCGTTCTCGCCCTGCACGCGCAGCTGGGCCAGGTAGAAGTAGTCCACGATCTCGTTAAAGAACTCGCCCTCGCGGCCGCCCTCGAGCAGTGTCAGGAACGGCGTCAGACCGTCGTCCTTCCTGGCTGTGGTCGCCGTCATCACGGTCTGCTGGTCCTCAGACGGCGGCTCGCTCGCAGTCGAGGCCTCGGCCAGATCGAGCTGGTGCGTGTGGATCTCCCACAGGTTGACGACCATGTCCTCGCCGCCGGCCGTGAGCAGTGCGCTGCCGTCAAAGGACACGGCCACATCGCTGATGGCGCCCGGGTGCGCGATCAGGCCCATGCACTTGTGCGGATTGCCGTCTAGCGGCAGTTTGAGCAGGCCCACGACCTTCTCGTGCGTGCTATAGGCGCAGTACCGCTCGGCCACGGCCGCGGCGTGCGCACTGGCCGAGCTCGCCGCGGCCGCCAGCACCGACGGTTTGAGCGGGATCGGCAGCAATCGGTTCATGGGCCCGCCGTAGGACGGCCCGAGAGTGGTCTTGCGGCAGGTCTTGTTGCTGGCGTTCCACTGCTTGATCTTGTACTCGTCGTTGGCCACGAGCACGAGGTCTTCCTGGAGCCCAGTCATCTCCGGGTGCCAGCAGCAGGCCGTGGGCGTGGCGCTCTGCTCGATCTTGACGGGCGCCTGCGTGAGCACTATGCCGTCCACGACGCTGGACCGGCCGAGGCAGTACTCGGCCATGGTCTTGTCCTCGGCCACGGACACGAGCAGCGCGCCGCCGTCGCCGGCCTGCGCGAACTCCAGGCCCGTGATCGGCTTGGAGTGCGCTCGGCAGCGGCCGATGTAGATCCACTCGTCCACCGAGTCGAGGTCCACGGCCGCGCACTTGAGCCGCCACATGGCCATGTAGAAGTTGGCGTCCACGGCCACGAACACGTTCGAGTCCGGACTCACGCGGATGTCCGTGATCGCGGCCTTGGACGGCCGGAACATGGCCAGGTCCTCGAGTCGCTGCGCGTGCAGGATCTTGATCACGCCGCTGGTGAAGCCCACGAACAACCGGCGGCCGTCGGGGCTGAACGTCAGGCACTGCGGCCGGAACTTGTCCGTGGCGTCGAACTTGCGCATCATGAGCAGCCGCTTGCTGACAAAGTCCCAGAGCTGGACCACGCCCGAGTACGAGCTGATGGCCACCTGCGCGAAGAGTGGATGCGCGGCCAAGCCGTGGATGGCGTCGTTGATGCCCTGCATGAGCAGCGTGCCGCGCCGCTTCTCCGGTTCGTGCTCGCCGAAGAGCGAGGCGTTCATGCCCACGATGAAGGCCGAGGAAGTGGCCACCACGAACTCGGGCACTTGGAAGCTGCTCTCTCCGTCGCTGGCCGATGTTGGCCGCTGCTGGGACTGGCCGGCACCGCCACCGCCGCTGGCGAAGCTCACAGACAGCACTGGCCCAGCGTTCATGTCCTCGAACCACGCGACCAGACGGAAGTCAAAGTCGTAGAACCGCACCGCGCCGTCGCTAGAACCGAGCACCAGGTAGCCGTCCATGTCCGTGAGATGCGTGAGCGCCACTTTCTTCTGCAGCTCCGAGCCGCCGGCCAGACGAACGATCTTGACGGCCTTGCGGTCCATGGCATTGGCCCCGCTGGCCGACGGGTCTGGCGCCTCATCGTCGTCGCCGTCGTTCTCGCCGGGCTGCACCACCACATCCCAGAGCACTAGATCGCCGTCCTCCGTGCCTGTGAGCGCCTGCTTGGAGTCCGGCACGAAGATGGACTGCGTGAAGTTGCCCACGACCTGGCGGAAGTCCTTCTGCGACAGCGACGGCGAGTAGAACAGCAGACGCTGCTGCTGCCAGTTCCAGAAGATCACGCGCTGCCGGCCGTTGGTCACGATCTCGCGGATGTCGTAGGTGTTGAACCGCACGGCGTGCTGCACGTCCTCGGTGGCCACGAACGACGAGTAGAGCGCGCCCATGGAGTTAGCGGCCGGAGCCGTCCACTCCCAGACAGACAGCTCCTGTTGCACGCGAGTCTTGGCGCTGCCGGTGGCAGCTCCGGTGCTGGTGGAGCTCTTGCGGCCGGCTGCCCCCGGTGCTGTGCCTGGCACCGCACTGAGCGTGACCAGGAACAGCGCGTCCGGTGAGATATCGAGCGCCTGGACGCCATGCGCGTGCGGCTGGAAGATGGTCTTGATCGGGTTGCCCGAGAGCGAATCCCAGACCACGATGAGCGATTCCTCGCCTCGATCGGCCGTGACGATCCAGCGCTTGTCCTCGCTCACCACGCAGCAGCTGATGGGGTGGCAGTGGCCCTGCAGCAGCGTCTGCTGCCGCTGCGCATAGTCGTAGATCACGCCCGTGTGCGCGGCCGTGTACACGATCGCGCGGCGAGACGGCTGGTCGCTGGTGCTGGAGGCCGCAGCGTCAGTCGAGAGGTTGTGCACGCCGTTCACGATCTCCTTGTTGAAGCCGAAGGACCAGGACAGCCGCAGCGCGTTCGAGCTGGCGTTGCTGCCGCCACCGTCCGCTCCAGCGGCGTTCACGGCCGTGCGGTCACGCAGACTCGACGCGTTCTCGTCCATGGTCTCAATCGATCTGTCGTTTCCCCGCAGAAATAACCATGCAAGGAAGGAAGGAATAGATAGCGTTTCATTGTGCGCCCGTTGCCATCGGATCTGTCGGCTTATACAGTCTATTAGAACGCCAGCAGAGTCTTGGTGGAGTCCGGCCGGCAGCTGGACATCCACTTGCGTCGCCGCACGACCGTCGTGGCGCTGCTCTCTGGGTACCACGGCCCAGCGAACGTTGTGGCGTAGAGCCAGCCGTTGACGTCGTCCTTGGTCGCGACAAAGTTCCAGCCCCCGTGGCAGAAGAAGTGGGGCGGTGGCTTGGGGGCGACCTGGACAAAATCTTTGTGCGAGACGCTACCGTCCTCGTTGCTCCAGTGCAGCCGGTGATGCAGCAGGTCGAACTCCTCGCTGGTCCAGCCTGTGAGCGAGCACCACTCGTTCTCCCAGAGCTCGATCAGGACTTCGTCCAGCGCCTTGACGCTGATCTGGAGGAACACGCTGCCTGCCGCCCGGCCCCATTTGCTGCGCAACTCGTATGCGCTGGCTGGCGTGGTGTCGTCCACCTTGAAGTCCTTGAGAGGGATGACAACAGAGCCGATCAGGCTATCCGACAGGATGAAGACGCGATTCCAGACCTGGACCTCCAGCGTCTGCGTCGAAGGATCCGTCAGCTTGAAGTCGAACACCTCTGGCGGGTTCCACTCCGGCGCTAGCGTGCCTGACCGGTCCGAGCTGCGCACTTGGTGCTGTGCGTCATTGTCGATGGTCATGGTCACGTACGGATTATACGTGCCCAGGTAGTCGCCCTTGGACAGCTCGGCGGCATGCGTCAGCGTGATATTGAGCGCGTGGGAGAACGGCTTGATGGCAGCAGCAGGTGCAGCCATTGTGGATAGTCTTGAGCCCGAGCTTCGCTCTCTAAGAAGGGACGATCCAACGGCCGCGCCTGATACCAACTTTGAGACTATTGAAGCGTCGCAAAGATCGCGCCGCTGACCAGTAGAGAGCGCTCGTCAAGGCGGGTCAAGAAAGGAAAGGCTGCATGTAT
>JAADVF010000752.1:0-14124 GCA_023334555.1 Elongisporangium undulatum | reverse complement strand
ACCAGAATTGGATGAGACACACAAATTTGGATTCACGGTAAAAATCTGAGGGGGGCTGTAAAATTTTTTTAAAAAAATCGTATAAGTTTTTGTGATACTGTGATTTTTGTTCGACCGCCACTTCATATGGCGAGCACAATACACGACGCCAGCGCGCTGTCTGACTAGCGACGAGTTTGTGAAGCGCAAGCCACAGGCGGCCACGAGAGCATCGACTGCGTCCGGCTTCGCACTTTCACGCGTCTGTCTATGGGTACGAACGCCGGGCTTGTGCTGGGCCTTGCTTTGAGCGCTGACTTGCTGGCTGTTGCTTTCAGATTGAGGCGATGGATATCGTGAACACCGAGAAGCTGATTGTGAATTCGCTGCCTGACCTGCTGCATCATTCAGAGATAGACAAGGAGATCCAAGCCATTCTCCCGAAGTATAAGCTGGAGACACGGCTGATGGAGCGCCAGGGACTAGTGATATCTGCTGAACCTAGTGCAGTTCAGCCCATTGATGACCAGCATCCGATACTGGACGAAGACTGCGAGATCACGTCTGATCAAGAAGAAGCACTGGAGGCGCAGGAGGGATGGGGCCCGACGCAATCACAGCAGCCAAGCGACTCGCAACTGATCAATGATAACGGACCAGTGCCTATGATGCTCGAGTCGCAGCAGGAAGACTCCCAGTCGCTGGAGACCAGCCAATTCTCGGGCGAGACTGAATCAAGCAGCCAAGATACACACTTCCAGAAGGAGAATATTCGCGAGGCGTTTGTCCAGTGCGACGACACGGATAGTGAGGAGGAACAAGAGTCTCAAAAGATCAAACACAGAGCAGCTTCGCAAGAGACGTTATCCAAGGCAGAGAAGAGCTCTTCAAACAAGCAAACGGATCTGGAAGGAGACGCGAAGCAGGTACCATTGTTCACAGCGCGGTCCGATGATATTGTGGACATCTCTCACGACGAGATGGGTGAAGAGGAAGACTCGGAGGCGTACTTCCCAGAAGAACCGTGCACCCAAGCCCCTGACAGTCCACGCATGGCTGCTAGTACGAGCCAACACGACCCTGATATGAATGCTAGCGAAAGCCAGTACATGGCGGATGAAGGAATGGATGAGGATTGGCATACGCAACCCAGCGACGACACCCTGCTGTTCAATATCTCCAGCCAAGCTCCAGAGGATATGGTAGTGGTCGATGAAGTGGCAGTGGACGATTTCGTGCCTCAGACGCCGCCTCCAGGAACTGTCAGAACTGTCGAGCAACCCAGCTCCACCCAGCCTCACGATCCAAGCTCTGATGAGATCACTCCTACCGCCCAAGACGATGCGATTGCTGAACCGGAGCCACAGCCGTCAAGATCTCCTTCTCCTGTCGCTGAGTCAAAGAAGAAGCGTGTTGCGACGTCGGGTGCTGTTCGTCCCACCAAAGCACAACGTGTTACGTTTTCTGTTCAAGAGACTGATAAACAACCGCCCTCGAATAAATCTCGGCAGAAGAAGACGTCGCGGGCTCAAGATCAACCGAACAATGTGCGATCACGACCAGCACCAGCACCAGGAGCACCAGCACCGACCGTACCAGCCTTTCTCTTGAACAAAGATCGAGTGGTCGTGGAAATGCCCTACGAATTCCCTCAGTGGAGGAAACCGGACCCTGCGCTTGGACCAATGGCTCGTCCTTCGAGGCGATACGCAGATCTTTACCCTCCGTTGGACATGGAGGAGATTAAGCAAATGATCGCCGACAAGGATTGATCGTAAGCCACGCATGTATGTATTGGATAAAGAGAGTGCTACGCAGAGTCGGTCGAGAGGCAAATAATAAGAGATTCAGGCTAAATCCAGGAGATCTTGGACACACGCCACTCAATCGGCATCACTTTGGTTGTCATCACCATCATCATCATCGTCGTCGTCGTCCATTTCGTCATCATCATCGTCGTCACTTCCGACTGAGGACGCGACTGATGCAGAGTATTGTCCGCTCAACGCTTGCGGATACTCCAGAGGAGCGATATGGAAATCACTCAGCACTTCGTCCTTGGCGCTGGCGAACTCGTTGTGTGTGCGCTGGTCAAAGCACACGAACGCCAGCGTTGCCGTCCACTTGCGCGTCCGGATCACATCGCGAATTGCGCGCATGGCGATGCGAGCTGCAGTATTAACAGGAAAGCCCATGGCGCCTGTGGAGATCGACGCAATGGCTGCGCACTGGATCAGCGTGTCACTCTGTTCGATCGCAATGAGCGCGTTCACGTACGTCGTGTAGAGCAACTGGTCGTTGTGTGTCATGTCGTGGTACGGCCCAACGCAGTGCACCAACAGCTGCGCCCTCGTCCCAAAGCCTGGTGTCACAAGCACAGATCCAGAGCGAGCCGATCTGAACCCCTGTCGAGTGTACGGCGGATTGCAGGCGATCCACTGGTCCAATTCGCGGCCAGCGCGAGCGTGGATCCGACCGGAGACGCCGATGCCCGGGTCGCGATAAGTTCCGGACGTAGGGAACACGAAGCAGTCGATCGCCTGGTCTCCAATGCGCTCAATTTGGTTCATATCCCCCACGACAGCGAGCACTCTGTCGCGAAAGGTCTTCACCTGGCCACGCAGGTTCACGTAGTCCGCTAGTGCCTCGCAGCCTGCATGGATCTCGATCGTGCGCTGCACCTGCAGCGGCTTGTCTGCACTCACGTCCACGCCGCAATGCTCCTGGATCAGCCGTGTCCATCTCTGTGTCTCAAACAGTATCGACCTGGCGGCGCGCGAGAGCGCCAGTACGTCGCACGTGTGCGCAAGATCCGACGGTGGCAGGAACTCCACGAACTCGTCGAAGAGCTCGGACTGCATCACCACGCAGTCCAGCAAACAGCCGGCAACATCAGCAGCACCGGCCTCTGCTCTGATCTGCTTGGTCTTGGGCGCGGCCTCCTCCGGCGTCTCGGGAACGCTGCGCGTGCGTGTCATCATGATCCGTCAGGCCGCTTTGATCCTCTTGGGGCTGGAAGGAAGATGGGTTGAAATGGGTCATTCTCGCACAAACTGGCTCAAGTGCTTCGACGTTTTTCCTGGGTATTTGACATAAAGCCTTCTTCACATACAAGCCAATAATTGGGTTATTGGGTAGAAAGGGAGACTGAAGTGGTAAACTTCAGACCAATACATTACAGTGGCGACAGAGTCACTGCTTAATCGTTGCTACCAGCTCACAACAGACGCTGAGAGCCCAACGCTTGCGGGTACGCCAGTGCAGAGACATGGAAATCCGTCAGCACCTCGTCCTTGGCGCTGACAAACTCGTTGTATGTACGCTCGTCGAAGCATGCGAACGCTAGCGTTGCCATCCACTCACGAGTTCGGATCACATCGCGCACCGCGCACATTGCGATGCGAGCTGCAGCGTTGACAGGAAAGCCCATGGCACCCGTGGAGATCGAGGCGATGACTGCGCACTGGATCGGAGTCGCACTCTGCTTGATCGCAACAAGTGCATTCACGTACGTCGTGTACAGGATCTGATCCCTTTGCGCTGCACGATGATACGGCCCCACACAGTGCACCAACAGTTGAGCGCCGGTGCCAAAGCCCGGCGTCAAAAGTACCGACCCAGAGCGGTCGTATCTCACATGGGTACTATTTGTCGGAGGCCTATTGGAGATCCACTGGTCCAATTCTGGCCCAGCCCGCGCATGGATTCGACCCGAGACGCCAACGCCTGGATCGCGATAGGTGGTGGGCGTTGGGAACACGAAGCAGTCGATCTTATGGCCACCAATGCGCTCGATCTGGCCCAAATCTCCCACGAGTACGAGCACATTCGTTTGGAAGGTCTTGAGCTGGCCACGCAGATTCACATAGTCGGCCAGCGCCTTGCATCCTGAGCGGGCCTTGACCAAATGTTGCACCTGCAGCGGCCTACTACCACTCATATCCACGCCACAGTGCTCCTGGATCAGCCGAACCCATCGTTTCTCCTCAAATAGTATTGGCCTGACAGCATGAGACAACTCCAGTGCATCGCACGCGCGAGCGAGATCCAATGGCGGCAGGAATTGCACGAGCTCATTAAACAGCTCTGGCTGCATCACGACGCAGTCCAGTAGACCGCAGGGGGCAGCACCAGCTGCGTCTTCCGTTCTGCTCTTGTGAGCCTTGACCATCGTTTTGGGTGCCTGGGGGTGGCTTCCCATTGCTCGCAATCTCTCCACTTGTGCCAGTTTGAGAAATGAACTCCTCGTTCACCCAACTGTGCTCTTCAACCTGAGTTGGGTGTTTGATAACCGTTCATTTAACCCATTCATGCGACTTTTGAATGTCAAGTCTATTGGGTTAATCCAAATTGTGTTTGCTTGAAGTGGGTGGAACAGATGAGATCCTGACGCCCATCATCCGACGGAAGGAGAGAGAGAGAAGCGATGGAGCCCAAGAGGACGACGATGCTGCTGCTGGCTATGCTGGCGCTGCTCATGGGCCTGAGCCAAGCCACGATCTTCCCCGAGCACGCCAAGAGCGGGAAGCTCTGGGCGCTAATCCAGGCCCAGAACGAGCAGCTCTTCTCCGTGACCGCGCCAGAGCTGTGGTTCTCGCAGCAGGTCGATCACTTCCAGACGCAGCACGACCCACAGACGGACACGACGTTCCAGCAGCGGTACTACGAGCTCAACACGTTCTGGACGAGCCCCGAGGGCCCCGTGATCCTGTACATCGGGGGCGAGGGCGCGCTCAACAACGCGCCGCAGGGCTTCGTCCAGGTGCTGGCCCAAAAGTTCGGCGCCAAGGTATGCCAGCGACGCTGCTGCTGTAGGCTGCGTCTAGCTCTGCCGTCTAACGCTCATGTATGTGACTGACTACAGATCCTGGCGCTGGAGCACCGCTTCTACGGCAAGAGCATCCCGAACGACGACCTCTCGACCGAGAACTACAAGTACCTGACCGTGCAGCAGGCGTTGGCGGACCTCAAGCACTTCAAGGAGTCCTACCAGAAGACGCTGCCCACGGCGCACAACAAGTGGATCGCTGTGGGCGGGTCCTACCCGGGCGCGCTCTCGGCCTGGTTCCGCGTGGCCTACCCAGACACGACCGTGGCGTCGCTGGCGTCTTCGGGCGTGGTGCAGCCCGTGTACAAGTTCCACCAGTTCGATGAGCAGGTGGCCGAAGCCGCGGGCGACAAGTGCGCCGACGCGCTGCGCCAGACCACGGCGGCGTTTGAAACCCAGATCCGCAGCGGCAACGAGACCAAGGTCAAGGCGCTGTTCGGCGCGCAGGACCTGTGCGACGCCGACTTTTTCTACATGCTGGCGGACTCGGCGGCCATGGCCGTGCAGTACGGCCACAAGAACGTCGTGTGCGACCACATGGTCCAGGCGTTGGAGCACAAGCTCTCGCTGGTCGAGCAGTTTGCCAACTTCACCAACACGTACTACGGCGCCGAGTTCGGCAGCGGCTGCTTCTACGACACGACGTGTCTGCAGAACGACAAGGCCCGCTGGAGCGACGTGCGCTCGTGGCGGTGGCAGAAGTGCTACCAGCTGGCCTACTTCCAGATCGCGCCCGCCAAGGACAGTCTGCGGTCCTCGATCGTGGACCTGGACTACCACGAGAAGCAGTGCCAGGCCATCTTTGGCGACGTGGTGGACCCGGCCAAGGGCGTCAAGGAGATCACCAAGCTCTACGGCGGCAAGCACCCGGACGGCCACAAGATCTTCTTCTCCAACGGTGCTGACGACCCGTGGCAGCGAGCGTCCGTGGTCTCGACCATCTCGGAGGACGAGATCGCGAACTTGGCCAAGTGCGATCTCTGCGGCCATTGCGGCGACCTGGGCAGCAATCCGGACGTGCCCGAGCCGCTCAAGAAGCAGCGCGAGGAGATCGTCCAGTACCTGAGTCTGTGGCTCAACCAGAGCGCGACCACTCAGGAGCAGGATGCGCTGGCGTTCGCTCAACAGGCCAATGTGCGCGAGCAGGACACCGCGACGGAGCGCGGTCTGTACGGCTCCTCCCCGCTGGTGCTCGTGCCGATCGTGTGCGCGTTTCTGGCGCTCATGGTCGTGCTTCACGTCGACATTGTGCGCGACTCGCGGACGTCCTCGCGACCGGCCTACCTGCGTCTGGACATGGCCGAGCATTGACATTGAAGGTCGCTAATCCCATTCGGACAAATAATGAAGCGAGCCTTGACCTGTGGCCAGTGATATATACCTACGCCTTGGACTGTACAGAGCGATCGCAAGAACATCCACAAGCAGCAGACAAACTGTTCTCGAAGTCAACCTCGAGTCGCTTCTAGAGACTAGAGGTTCAAGAAACGCTCTACGACGTATTGGCGTGTCTCCTTGAACGTCTCGGCTGTGAACGATTGACTATCGCGCATAGTACTATGCTTGGAGGTTGGACGTCAGATGTAGTGTGGATGCGACTGCAGGCCCAAGATGATGACGGAGGCCACGTCTGGATCAGAGGAAGCATGCGACAAAGCAGTGCTCTCCACCGGCCAAGTATCCAGCCAAGCGTCCTTCATCTTTTCTCCTCCGGTGTCTGGACTGGAACCATTCGACTGGGTGCGATTTCCCCAGATGGAAAGTCTTTCGTGATGTGCAATCGGCAGTCGCCACGTTGAAGCTCTGCGTCCAAAGCAGCCAAGCACACGCATGATTACCGACGATCAATCTTCAGCACTGCGCTGTTCCCTTGAGATAGCAGCATCCAATCCTGATGGAAAATGATCCCAAATGATCGAAACGCGAGTGTGTGCACAAGAGCCGGCCTTGGTGCCACCAAGTCGTCCGGCGTGAGCTTAATCTGGAGTAATCGAGTGATTAATCGCTTCAGGCTCCTCATTTCCCAACTCACGCTCCATCAACCAACCGCCTTCCGACCCCTTCCAGACCTATTGTCATGCTCTCGGTGCTTCGTCTTGCAGCCTTTCTGGCCTTGACCGCTGCTGCGCTGGTGTCTACCGAAGTCTCGTCGGCCTGCTCCGCGCCAGGACTGGCTGCTGGCACCACGGGCGGAGGCGACGTCGTCCCTGTGTACCCGACAACGACGGACGAGCTCGCTTCGTACCTGAGCGACGCTGAGCCACGCGTGATCGTTCTGACGCAGACGTTCAACTTCACCGGCACCGAAGGCAGCACGACCGAAGTCGGTTGCCGTCCACCCAGCAACCAGAAGTGCCTGGCCAAGAACAACGGCTTTGAGGGCCAGGACGTGATCCTCTTTGAAGGCGACACCAACATGTCCAAGACCGGCGGCTGCGATGCAGGCTCCATCTCCACGACAGTGACCTACGACAACGCCGGGCCGGACGCCATGATCGTGGCCAGCAACAAGACGCTTGTGGGCGTCGGCACGTCCGGTGTGATCTACGGCAAGGGCATCAAGATCACGGGCAGCAACGTGATCGTCCAGAACATCCACATCACGCAGCTGAACCCGCATCTGGTCTGGGGCGGCGACGCCATTGATGTCTCGGGCACGAAGGATGCGGACGGCAACCAGGTGGCGTCGTCCAAGATCTGGATCGACCACGTCAAGGTCTCGAACGTCGGCCGTCAGATGATCGTGACGCACTACGGCGGAGCGGATTCGCTCACGCTCAGCAACATGGAGATCGACGGCCAGACCAAGTGGTCTGCCTCATGCGATGGTCGCCACTACTGGACGTTCCTGCTGTACGGCAACGACACACGCATCAGCATGATCAACAACTACGTGCACCACACGTCCGGCCGGTCGCCCAAGGTCGCCGGTTCAGGAAATGTGCTCGGCCATGCCGTGAACAACTACTGGTTCAACAACTCTGGTCATTCGTTCGACGTGGGCGCTGGGGGCTACATGCTGGCCGAGGGCAACTACTTTGAGGCCACCAAGAAGCCGAGCATGGATGACAAGGGCTACATCTTTGGCGTGGACACGGACAACGAAGAGCTCTGCGAGGCGTACTTGGGTCGCGCCTGCGCTGTCAACATGTTCGTGGACAGCGGCAACATCACCAGCCGCAACAGCTCGTTGGTGGGCGAGAAGCTGGGAGCTCTGGCAGCTGTGACGTCGCTCACGCCCGAGGAGGCGGATACTCTGTCGCTCTCGGCCGCCAACTTTGGTGTTGGAGATCTGAACGAGCTGTGCGTGTCGGATCTGAGCGCCAGCAGTTTCTACAGCAGCAGCAGTGATGCCTCGGAAGAGGACGTCACAATCTCCATCGATGAGGAACGTGAGTAAAGAACTATCGACGCCCCCTTTGCAATAACAAGACCAGCAATAGAATACTGCATACATCTCAATTGCATTAGCGGCTCTTGCGACTGTAGAGTGCCGACAAGACCTGGGATCGGCCCTCATTCACCAGTCCGAGTGCCTGTCCCTCGACAGGCGCCGTCTTTGATCAGCGAATCGGCAAGAAAATTCACGGGTGGGATTACTCACTTTGACAGGCGGCTGGTAATGATGCGCAGGCGCGAAAGTGGCCCCTGGTGTAAAGGATAGCCCTGGTGTCCCTGCCTGTTCGTTGGATCGCAATGGCTTTTGTCACGCCGACCAAGTCGTCATTATGGCGCCCCACCATGACATGCCGCATCCGCAGCTGGTTCATCGGGACGCGAGCGGGCAGCAGTGTTTGCTGAGCAGCACGACGCTGGACGACCGACCCAATGGAAACAGGCAGCCCCCCCCTGTGCGTATACAACATAACTGCAGCACTTGGACCCATAGCCACTGCCGCACGATGGAGATCCCCAGTTGAGAAATCCCCTTGAGGCGGGGCAGCACCATATACTCGCTGGCCTTTCTGCGTAGAGTCACATCGACTCCGTTGCCGCAGACAGCTGGCGGCCTGTCACGGAGCATCTACGCCCATGGAGCAGCCTGGATGAGCTATAACCACGAGATGGACAGAACGCTCGGATACTGGCGAGTAAACCTGGCATTCCCGATTCTGCAGCTTCCAGCTCAAGCCCTTCGCGTCATGCTCTCCGTTCTCCGCCACAGTGTATTCCTAACACTGGCTGCTGTAGCGCTGCTATCGAGCGACTCGCAAGCGACAGCCATCTGCTCCGCACCTGGCCTAGCCGCAGGCACCACTGGCGGCGGCAGCGCCACACCGGTGTACCCTACGACCACCAAGGAACTCGCGTCGTATCTAAGCGACAGCCAGCCGCGCGTGATCGTGCTCAAGCGGACGTTCAACTTCATCGGCACCGAGGGGACGACCACCGAGACCGGTTGCCGTCCGTCCAGTAACCAGCAGTGTCTGGCCAAGAAGAACGGCTATGCCGGCCAGGATGTGATCCTCTTCCCGGGCGACTCCAACATGTCCAAGACCGGTGGCTGTGACGAGGACGGCATCGCAGTCAAAGTGACGTACGACAATGCGGCCCTGACCGCTATGACTGTTGCTAGCAACAAGACGCTCGTGGGTCTGGGCACGTCTGGTGTGATCTACGGCAAGGGTCTCAAGATCACGGGCAGCAACGTGATCGTCCAGAACATCCACATCACCCAACTGAACCCGCATCTGGTCTGGGGCGGCGACGCCATTGATGTATCGGGCACGAAGGATGCGGACGGCAACCAGGTGGCGTCGTCCAAGATCTGGATCGACCACGTCAAGATCTCCAACATCGGCCGTCAGATGATCGTGACCCACTACGGCGGAGCGGATTCGCTCACGCTCAGCAACATGGAGATCGACGGCCAGACCAAGTGGTCTGCCTCGTGCGACGGCCGCCACTACTGGACGTTCCTGCTGCTGGGCGACGACACCAAGGCCAGTCTGATCTATAATTACGTGCACCACACGTCCGGCCGGTCGCCCAAGGTCGGCGGCTCGGGCAATGTACTGGCCCATGCCGTGAACAACTACTGGTCCAACAACTCGGGCCACTCATTCGACGTTCGTCCAGGCGGCTACGCGCTGGTCGAGGGCACCTATTTCGCTGCTACGATCCAGCCCAGCATGACGGACACGGGTTTGATTCTGGGTGCGAACAGCGCCAACAACGCGCTGTGCCAGACCTATCTGGGCCGCTCGTGCGCATCCAACACGTTCGTGAACAGCGGAGGCATCACGAGCCGCGACGGAGCCGCGGTCGCGAAGAAATTGGGCGCATTGAAGGCAGTGAGTTCGTATTCCCCTGTCACGGCGGCCACGATCTCCACCTCGACGGCCAACTTTGGTGTCGGCAGGCTGGATTCGTGCCTGGCGAAGTAGTATAGTAATCATACTAATGCACCATCACGCTGTTCATGGTGATTCGCCAGTCGACCTTTGAACAAGTCCGCTCTGCAATCCCAGATGGAAGCGAAGCACGTGCCACATTGATGTGGCCGTCAACGTGGCGCATTGTTAATCCAATCCTGGAGGAGCCGCCGACGGCCCACATGAGTGTGTGCGCAAGAGCCAGAGGGATCGTGCTTTCTCCGGTGCCATCGCGATGGATTTGAATCTCGAGTCGTCACCACGTGATTTAATCTGCTGCGGCCCGGATTAATCTCCTCATTCCTCAACTCGCGCTCCAGCAGTCACTCCCTCCCCAACCACTCTCGCCATGCTCTCGATCGTCCGCTTTGGAGCCTTCATGGCCATGACCGCCATCGCGTTGCTCTCGACTGAAGTCTCAGCCGCCTGCACAGCCCCTGGCCTTGCTGCTGGAACCACGGGTGGCGGCAGTGCCAAGCCTGTGTATCCCAAGGACACCAAGGAGCTGGCTTCGTACTTGGCGGACTCCCAGCCGCGCGTGATCGTGCTCAACAAGACATTCAACTTCGTCGGTACCGAAGGCACCACGACTGAGAAGGGCTGCCGTCCGCCCAACATCCAGAAGTGCCTGGCCAAGAACAACGGCTTCAACGGCCAGGATGTGATCCTGTTTGACGGCGATTCCAACATGTCCAAGACCGGCGGCTGCGACCCTGGCTCCACGTCCACGACGGTGACCTACGACCACGCCGGGCCGGACGCCATGATCGTGGCCAGCAACAAGACGCTTGTGGGCGTCGGTACGTCCGGCGTCCTCTACGGCAAGGGCATCAAGATCACGGGCAGCAACGTGATCGTCCAGAACATCCACATCACGCAGCTGAACCCGCATCTGGTCTGGGGCGGCGACGCCATTGACGTCTCCGGTACCGAGGACTCCAAGGGTAACCAGGTGGCGTCGTCCAAGATCTGGATCGACCACGTCAAGATCTCCAACATCGGCCGTCAGATGATCGTGACGCACTACGGCGGAGCGGATTCGCTCACGCTCAGCAACATGGAGATCGACGGCCAGACCAAGTGGTCTGCCTCGTGCGATGGCCGCCACTACTGGACGTTCCTGTTCTACGGCAACGACACTAGAGTCAGTCTCATCAACAATTACGTGCACCACACGTCCGGCCGGTCGCCCAAGATCGGTGGCTCTGGTAATGTGCTGGCCCATGCCGTGAACAACTACTGGTTCAACAACTCTGGTCATTCGTTCGACGTGCGCACTGGCGGCTACGCGCTCGTTGAAGGCACGCACTTTGCTTCCAGCACCCAGCCGAGCATGCCGAGCTCTGGATCGATTCTGGGCGCGGACAGCAGCAATGCTGCACTCTGCCAGTCCAACTTGGGCCGCGCCTGCGCCGCCAACACGTTCGCCAGCAGTGTGACCATCGCGAGCAAGGACGCCACGACTGTGGCCAAGAAGCTGGGTGCGCTCAAGGCGGTCAAATCCTACACGCCAGCCAAGGCGACCACTTTAGCTACGTCGACGGCCAATTACGGTGTCGGCAAATTGGATTCGTGCCTGGCCTAAGTTTGCCGAGGATGCACTAGAACACCCACGTCACCAGAAGGAAGGAAGGTCTACTGATGTCAATCCCATGCTTTTATCATGTAGACTTGCATTTGCTTTGGTCTCTCCAGCTAGTAGAGAGCATTTGATAACTAAGAAGCCATGGCGTCAAAATCAAAAGAGATTATCGGGACCAAAGCCCGTCGAGATCACGACAAACTACATGAGCTTTGCCTAATTGCGCTTGACTGAGCACTTAGAGGTCTGACTGGGCGCAGCCGTCGGGGCTTCGGTCGCAATGATTGGAGGCGAAGTCTCCGTCGAATCCGACGCGGACGATTCCGTCTCAGTCGAAGCAACAGACGCCTCGTTCCCAATCTCTCCGCTCGCATCCGACGAGTCTACCGGGGCACTGGCTGATTCACTGCCCGCCTCAGCTGAAACACTCGCCGTGTCGCTTTCATCAGACGCAGGGCTGGCGCTCGTGCTGTTTCCAGCTCCACTGGAGCTGCTGCTGCTGCAGCTTTCCACCAACGCAGGCAGACCGTACTTGTAGTCGCCCTCATAGTTGCCGTTGCTGCCCTTGTACACGGACGTCGCGATGTCGTTGGTGTAGAAGTACCAACACTGGTCGCTGCTTTTGCCCTCAAGCGCCGTCACGCGGTCTCCGCCAACGAATGCGGGACATGACGGCTGGGTTCCGGTACCGGCAGACGTGATCTTGATATCAGCACACGATCGGAACTGGAGCTCGGCCCAGTCGATGTTGCCAAAGCTCGAGCCAACGCTGTGCCAGGTCCACTGCAAGACGTAGTCACCAGCAGGAAGCCAATCAGGCAATATGACAGTGTCTCCACACAGGATCGAACTCGGAGCAGCACCGTTGTCTCCCGAGTACATGGTGTTGGTGCCGTCGGGAACGCATTGCGATCCAGACTCTCGGCACGTGTAGTAGAAGACATTGTCGTCGAATGCCGACTTGGACTCCTTTCCAAGGGGTACCATGGCCCAGCGGATGAACCCGCCCAGGTGGTTGTTGCGAGGGTAGCGCACCTTGATGGTCTCGCCAGGGGCAAAGGACGTGGACTGGCCGGCTGTGTTGGTCGGGCAGCCCATGGAACCGTTTTCGTCTGACTGTGGCCCAGTCTCACGGGAAACTGGCGTCACGAGCCACGAGTGGGCCTGAGTCGCGAGTGGCGTGAACGCCAGTTGAAGCAGTGCGATGATGGCGATCTTGAGCATGGTGCTGAGGAGGCTTGACCTTAGTGGAGAGCTGGAAGAGAATTGAGAAGTGAGGAACCCAGTCGATCGCTTCGGCTCAAGGCCAAAGGGTAGAGGCAGCACCAAAGAGCAGCAGTCAACACTCCAACCTGGGCGCTTGGGGCTGGCTGGCTGTCTACTTAGGATGCGGCCCAGCGTGGCAGTATACCTTGTATTGCAGCATCGCCTCTGCATCCACTTCAACAAAGTCAATTAACAAGGGGAGCACGTCAGACGCGAACGTGTCGCTTCAGTTCCGCATGGAAGAGAAAGCCGCGCTGACGGGAAAACAGACGTCGTGAAGCTGAAGCCAGCGCTGAAGAGACACATCGACGCGCACAGGTGACGCGAGCAGCGCAGGCGCTGAAGTCATGGACCGATCGTCAGACCAAACAGATTGCTGCCTGGCTTGGGCCAGAAAGATCTTTCGGTCCCACGGACCGGTTCCGATGGAACCGCTGATCGACCAAGCTCTGACCAGTCTTCTCACTTGCTTTTTGGCAGTCAATCGAGCTCTCTCACTGCCAGCACAGCACAAGAATGGGCTTTAGACACAGAGGTGGCGCTCAGTCGGCTCGTGGCATTGCAGAGAACTGTGGTACAACGGCGTTGCACCGAATGGTTGTCAGTCGAGAGTTGGATCAGGCCGCCCAGTAATCCGATCTGGGTGGAGCCTTCGACTGCCTGCCTGCTCGCCACACAAATGCCCCCATACGGTGTGGCGATGGGTGCAGACTCCTGTCGCATCCACACGATTAGTGTGTCACAGAGTCAGCACAGCCGTAATAACTTTCACACTCTCAAGTAGAACGACGTGAACTGGCGCTAATCAGCAGCCAGGATTCCGATTGAACTCCTTTCTCATTCCTCAATTCACGCTCCAGCCGCCACCAACTCACTCTCACGATGATCTCTCTCGTCCGCTTCGGAGCCTTCATGGCCATGACCGCCGTCGCGCTGCTCTCAACCGAAGTCTCGGCCGCCTGCACGGCCCCCGGTCTGGCCGCAGGCACCACGGGCGGCGGCAGTGCCAAGCCTGTGTATCCCAAGGACACCAAGGAGCTGGCTTCGTACTTGGCGGACTCCCAGCCGCGCGTGATCGTGCTCAACAAGACGTT
>JAADVF010000751.1:0-14145 GCA_023334555.1 Elongisporangium undulatum | reverse complement strand
TATCACGACGGACTCTGGCGGCACCCACCCGTTGATCCAGTGGGACCAGCTGCCGACTGCTGCCGTCACGGCCTTGACCGACACGGACTTTGGCTCGGCCAACGTGCCGTTCAAGGACGCCAACTTCCTCACCAAGATCGCCGAGGCGTACTATGCATAAGCAGAGGCTGAGCTGTAGTAACCCCTGCATAAATTTTGACTAATGCGTTTTCGTTGGATTTTGGCATCGTGTTGAACTTGGTCGTATGTTGTTATGGCGACTGTACTGTAGAGGCCAGACCAGTGACTCGCTTGTCTGTAAAGGCGATGCGAGCGTGAGTCACACACAGTGGTACTGCTGTATTAACACCCTGCTGGCCGAGACTAAACGATTGACATTGCGAGCCGTACCTTCCATATCTGGTGTCTCACGGCTGCGCATTTGCACCCTCGATCCCCGCGATCCATTCGGCCTTTCGCCTCCTCCAGCTCAGCACTGCACCAATGCTTTCACGCGCGCTCTTCGTTCTCGCGGTCTCGGCCTTCGCGACTGCTGACGCCGCTGTCATCGCCCACACGGCCGTCGTGGGCTTCACGCAGCCCGCGCCCACGACAACCAACCAGACAGCCATGGTCAACTAAAAGCCCCAGCTTCACATCACCAACGGATGCCACCCGTACCCGGCCGTGGACGCTGATGGAAATACCAGCGGAGGTCTGAAGCCCTCCGGTGGCTCATCCAGCGGCTGCTCCAGCTCCACTGGTCAAGTCTACGGCCGTTCAACCTGGTACAACGGCGTGCATGCCATGATGTACTCGTGGTACTTCCCCAAGGACGAGCCATCGACTGGTATCGGCCACCGCCACGACTGGGAGAACGTCGTAGTCTGGATTGATGATCCGGCCGCCGCCAGCCCCACGATCATTGCTGTGGCTGCGTCGGCCCACAGCGGCTACAGCCACTACTACCCTCCGGACTCGGACAATCTGGACGGTACGAGCGCCAAGATCGACTACTACAGCGCTTGGCCCATCGATCATCGTTTCCGTATCACCACGAGCTCCGGTGGTACCCACCCGCTCATCCAGTGGGATCAGCTCACCACAGCAGCGCAGACGGCGCTGGAAGACACGGACTTCGGCGACGCCAACGTGCCGTTCAAGGACGCCAACTTCCTCACCAAGATCGCCGCCGCCTACTACGCTTAAGTCGCGTTCAAAACAGAGCTTTATTACGGTGTATAGTTGAGATTGTACGTGTTCTTGGCCGCGGAGGCGCCCTCTTTGGTGCCCACTTGGACGACCACCGACGCTCTTGAGGTCTCGGTCGAGGCCTTGACCACTGTGTCCATGGACTGGTAGATCCTCTGCATGTCCGGCAGATTGCGCAGCGCCTTCTTGTGGAGCAGACTGTTAGTCACCTTGGCCGATTCGACGGCCAAGGCCTGCGCTGTTTCCTTGGGCGAGTCGTTGGGAAGCTGGATGAACACATCGCCTCGCTTGGACGCGAGGATCGTGGGCAGCATCCAGGGCTTGAAGTTCTGCTGGGCCAGGTACGTCGTCAGCACCGCTTCTCGGTGTTCTCGGGGCACGGCGCCAGCCAGAACGCTCACGTATTCGTTCACGAGCAGTAGCGTTTGAGTTCTACGCGCCCGCAGTCGGACCCAGACGAACATGGTGAGTCCCCATACGGCATTGATGAGCGTGAAGGTGCCGACGGAGAAGCCCAGCAGCCCACCTTCGTTCCAGGAGCTCGCGTTCGGCAGATGCTCCACCACGAGCGGGTACAGCGAGTTCTCGATCGTGACGATGCACGTGACCATAAAGCAGAAGAAAACGTACTTGTCGATGGACGTGAAGTACGAGACCTGCGGAATGAGCGACGACAGGTTCATCTTGAACGTCACGATGGTCAGCAGCAGCGTCGTGACGATCTGTAGGCGCGAGCTGGTGTCCAGCAAGGTGCCGTCGGCCAGCGGCGCGTAGGACGTGAAGCACAGGAACGTGATGATCATGGCCGGTAGCGCCACGTTCGCGAGGCAGTACGAGCTCTGGCGCTCGAGCATGAGCTCAAAGCGGATCACCTTGCGGGACTCCGTGTCCACCACTTTGCCCACGAACACCTTGTCGCCGTAGACCACGTTGAACATGTTGCCCAGCTTGAAGCTTTGCACCGCGAAGGTGCCTGGGGCCGCCGGTGCCGGCGAGATGGCCATGGACGGCTGCAGGCCGTTGGTCATCTCGAACGTGAACGTGAGCTTCTGTTGGTCGAACGGGAAGTAGTACAGCGACATTTCCTCACTGAACACGCCGCTCAGGCGCTTGTAGTACTGCAGATGGTGCAGCCCCTTGTCCACATCGCTCTTGGCCGAGTCCAGGAACTGCACGCGGCCGGCCGGCAGGAACTTGGACGCCAGGTCCTGCTCCGAGGCCACTTCGGACAGGTTGGTGAACTCGAACTGGGTCTCGTCAAAGTCCAGCAGGTCCAGCAGCTCTCGCAGCACCGAGTCCTCGCGAATGGTCGTGATTCCGCGCAGAGTGACCTCCCAGGTCACGTCAGCCGCGAACGTCTGTGCTACAGTGTCCACCGCCGTGATGCGGTTCACATTGAGCACGGCCTCCAGCGGTGCAAAGCCGGCCATCAGCGTGGCTGTCAGCGCCGGGGGCTGGGCATTGGCTTCGGGCTTGTCGGTCGCTCGAGCGAACCAGTGATTATGCTTCTCCCACGCGCCCAGCTGCATCATCCAGCTGAACACTTCGACCTGGCTGGTCGTCTGGCTGCCGTCGAAAGACGGCACGAGTTGCGCAGCGATCTCGGCGACCTGGTCGCGCTTGAGCTCGGTCTTCTTCCAGGCCACGCAGGTCACGAACCGACGATCCTCCTTCACCTCGCGGATCTTCCACATGCCGCCCAGCGGATAGCCCAGGCAGAGGTTCTCCGTATGGTCGGCGTAGTTCGCTGGCAGCGGCCGCTCGAGCTCGCAGTCGAGATGGAACAGCAGCCGATCCGTGGTGATGTCCACCGCCACATGGTCCACTTTGACTGAGCACGTGCGCAGCGCACTGGACCATTGAAGTAGTTCATCGACCTCTGCCTTGATGGCCGCCAGCGATGGGTTCGTATGCGGTGTCATGGAGGCGCTGATGGGATCGTTTGTGCTGGCCATGACGAGTGTGGGAATGCGGAACGGGAGAGGCACGAGGCCCTGGCAGTTTACAGCCATCATTCTGGCCAATCGTCAGCCAGAGTAAACAGATCCCAATGGCTAATCAATGGAGATTTGTTTCCGTGCCATGTGGTGCGCGGGAAGCTGAACCCATTGATATAACAGAGCCCATGTGTGACCAAGTCGGATTGACATCTTCTGTCGACAGTGCGGACACCAGAGCAGACTGAAGACCTGTCTACATGCATAACCGAAGCGAGTTCTCGTGAATTGACAAACTGCGTTTACCCTTCAAACCCTTTGAGCCTACTACTTCTTGCCCTTCTTGGCTCCGCCCTTGCCGCCCTTGTCCTTCTTGTCGTCCGCATTGAGCGCGTCCTCGGCGGCCTTTCGCAGCTTGTCGCGCGTGCCCTTGAGCCCCGTGATCACGGCCGTAAACGCCTTGAACTTCTCGTGGTCATCGCTGAAGGTCGCTGTCTGGCGCGAGAGCGCACCCACGAACTCGTCCTCCTTCAGCAGTCTCTTTTCAAGGCATTCCACGCGGCGTGGAGTCAGCGTGTTGTCTACGGCGCTCACGATGCTGCCGGAGGAGTAGCCCTCGGACACGTGGGCCAATGTACTGATGTCCAGGTTATCGCGCACAAGCCGCATCTTGTTGAGTCGTTGCGCAGCCGTCGTGTGGCGCTTTACTGTCTCGTCCAAAGCGTGTTTCCAGAGCAACACCCGTGAAGCGTAATCCGGGTACGGCACGTGAAGAAACTTGTCAAAGAACGATCGGTAGTTGTCCGCCTCGGTCGGCTTGGGATCCGACGTCGTTCCGATCACCAGCACGCGGTCCTGCGGCTCCATCGCGGCCTTGAGGTAGGTCACCAGGTCCTTCTTGAACCGTGCTGGCCCGTCTGCCGATGCCTTGCTCTTCTTACCGGTGCCGCCAGCGAATATTTGGTCGCACTCGTCAATGTAGATGATCACAGGCTGCATGCTCGGCAGCTTTGCCAGCAGGAAGACCATATGCACGAGCTTTGTGGGGCCAGTCTTACCCGCAAACTTACCTGCGAGGTTGCTTGGCGAGATATTCAGCACCACGCCGCCGATCTCGTGCGCGATCGCACTGACCAGCATGGTCTTTCCTGATCCCTTGGGCCCATAGAGCATGATGGAGCGCACGTGCTTGGTCTTGGAGCGCACGAACGATGAACCGAGCGGCAGGATAGCGTACTCCGTGAGATTCTGCCTCAACTGGGCAGCCGATGGGTCCTGGGGTACCCAGTTGCCGAGCCGATCGCGTCGGTCCGAGTTCTGGTACACCGTGCCCAAATAGTTGAAGCTGCCGACAAAGTCCGCCATGTGTACTTCGCGTGGCATTTGCACGATCTTCTGCTCCACGAGCACGCTCAAGAACGAATCGGCAGACCGGCCTTTGAGCTCTGCGATCTTGTCCCCGGGCAGTGCCTTGCCCTTCTTCTTGCCGTCTTTGCCCTTCTTGCCTTTTTTCTTGCCGCCCTTCTTCTTGCCTCCTTTCTTACCTTTCTTGCCCTTCTTGCCGTTGGCAGCGGCGGCTTCAAGTTGCGCCTTGATGTTCACGAGCTGCAGCACCAGCATTTCATCCACCTGCTGTCGCACTTGCACCTCCACCGGTCCACGAACGACGTCCTTGGCGAGAGCCACGTCGTACTTCTGGTAGAAGTTGTCGATCTCCCTGCGCTCCAGCCAGACCTTCTCGTACTGCGTGACACCGTACGAGAGCTTGGAGCAGAGTTCGGACGGACCAGTGAGCGGAGGCGGCTTCTCGGGCGCCTCCTCCTCTTGGACTTCGCCCTTGCCCTTCTTGTCCTTGGCTCCTTTCTTCTCCTCTTTCTTGCCTTTCTTCTCATCCTTCTTGCCCTTCTTGTCGTCCTTCTTCTTAGAGGCCGCAGCGGCAGCCTCCTCAGCTTCTTTCGCCTGAGCCTTGGCCAGATCATCGTCCCCGTTGATCATGGCATAGTAGGCCGTGAGGTCCTCAGGTAATTGGCCTGTAGCCATGACGTCCGTGATCCACTGCCGACGCTCCTCCAGCATATGTTCCTTCATGAACGGGCCTTCTTCACCTGCCACGACACCGTGCAGATCCACGAGCGCCTTCTCGTACTCCTCTTTGTTGCCAGCCTGCTCGATCTTTCGCTGCAGCTTGGCGTCTGCCAGCTTCTTCTCGAGTGCTGATCGGTCATCCGTCGACGGCTTCATGCCGATAAACACGAGCTCTTCGTCGCGCTCCTTCATGGCTTGGGACCGCGAGTGGAAGCCTCGAAACATGCGCTGGATATTGGCGGCTGCAATGTCTGGGTCCATTTCCGGGGCCTGAGCCGACTCGTAGATCTTTCGCTGCTTCTCTTCCTCTCGTAATTCCTGCACGAGAATGCCACGCTGTCGCCCCTGACGACCTCGCTCGTTACGCTGCACGATCGCGATGGCTTCGTCGAAGGTCATGTTGCCCGTGAGCGAGATCTGCTCGTCCAGCGAATCCAGATAGAGCGCGTCCACGCCGTGCTTGAGCTTCATGTACCCCTTCACGAGCCGCTCTCGACGCAGCAGCTCCTCAGCTTGGTCGTCCAGAAATGACTTGGGCACTGGGATCTCGAGCGTCTCGGGCGGTAGCTTGAGATCCACGAGAATGTCGTCCAGATTGACGTACTCCCAGGGGAAGCTGCGCTCGGGCGTCGTGGCCACGTCCGGATTAGGCGGGTTCCACTTGACCAGGTCGTGCTTGAGCTCTACCACGCGCGTAGTCACGACCTCCATGACCGACTTGACGTCGATGCGCTTTTGTGGGTGCACCATTTGCTCATAGCAGTCGGCCAGCCGGTTCAGGATCTGGATGTATTTGATGTACAGGCACGCGTAGTGCTGGAATGCCTCGACTATCGACGCTTGCGGTGCCTGCACAGAGCACACAAGGCAACAGTGTATACGTGAGTCATGCATCTATGCAGTTAAGATGGCGAGAGCATAGCGTACAGCCTCGGCGGTCGACGGGTCCTGTCCGTCCTCGACGAGCGTGTGATCCTCGATGTGCACCTGCTCGTTGAGCTCGGCCATGGCCTCCTGCCATCGCCTGTCGTACGTGCTGCACACAGATAGATCTCTGTGTGAGTGTCATGGTCATTGACTGTGCCTACAGCTGTACAGAGCCACAGAGAGAGAGCGCCCTGAGCTATGCGGCGTCCGTACCTGCTCGCCATGGCGACTTCCCAAGTGAGTGCCGAAAGGACGCGCACGCGACGGTTGCCTTTTTCTCATTGGTCAAAATAATTCATTCAAGTTATTTATGATTGGTTAAAAGTAAATTGAGATGTGCATAGCAGGCGCGAAGAGCTCATTCAAGATGTTGTTGGTCCAGCAATGGAGCCGACGAGCGCCGTGCCTGCGCAGACCTGGTACGTCGTCTCATGGCTCTATGGAGCCTGCTGCTCTGCTGCCAGTGCCTCTATTGTACGGTTCAGCTCATGCGCCGCTCTCTCTCTCTCTCTCTCTGCTGCATGCAAAGCGCTGTGGCGCTGTGACGCACGCGCGATCTCCAAGAAGAAGTCGCGGCTGCAGACGCACATGCGCGTGCTCTGGCCGATCGATGGCGTGGACGAGCCTCCGCAGCTGCTGCCGCACGAAATCAACGTCGTGAACCGCCTGTTCAAGGTCGAGTCCAAGCTCATCACGTCCACGGGCGACAACGAGGACCTGCCCGAGTGGTCCATCCCTGAAGTCGCGTTCGCCGGCCGCTCCAACGTGGGCAAGTCATCGCTCATCAACGCGCTCACGGGCCAGGCCGGGCTCGTGCGCACGTCCAAGACGCCCGGGCGCACGCAGAAGCTGCATTTCTTCTCGGTCGGAGGCAAGGTCGGCAGTCTGCCAGACATGTCGCTGGTGGACATGCCCGGCTACGGCTTCGCCACGGCGCCCAAGAAGGTCGTGGACGAATGGCACGACCTTGTGGGCGGCTACGTCGAGCAGCGTCGAGGCACGAACCTCAAGGTCATCTACTTGCTTGTGGACAGCCGTCGTGGGATCTCTGCGGTGGACGAGGACTTTATGGACTTCCTGCAGGACCTCGGCATGATCTACCAGGTCGTGCTCACTAAGGCCGACACGGTAGGGACTCACGCATGATGCAGTCATGTTCTAATTGAGTATTTGACACGATATGGCGCATGCGCAGGTGACGACAACCGAGATGATGAAGAAGATCAAGCAGGCGCAGGACATCGCGTCCGGATTGAATCGGCTGGTGCGTTCTACGTCTTGATCGGATGTCTGTGGCGATCCATCTAACTCATGATGTGCTTGATCAGAACATGAACCCAGTCATCCACGTGTGCAGCACTAAGGAAAACTTTGGCGTCCTCGACTTGCAGCGTCACCTTGTGAGCATGTCGGGCCTGCTGACCTCTTCGTCGTAACCTGATCAATCGTATACTCCTTCGAGCATATTGAACGTTGGAACTCCATTTTACCTCGGGCATTTTGTCAAAACTCTGACGCATAGGACTCCGGATCAGACCGTGTAGAGTCATCCGAGTCGTCTTCGTCTTCATCGTCGTCCGATCCGCTCGAATTGGGACTCCCGCTTGGGTTTTCACCAGCAGGCCCGAGAGGTCGAGCACTCGCAGGATCATGTGGCCGCGTCACATGAGGCAATTCAAATGGCAAACTCGACCCGGTCTTGACGGAGCGGTAAGTCTTAATGCCGTTCACTGGCGTAGCAGCGCGAGCAGAATCAGCTTCGTCCATTGCATTGCCATGGTTTGAAACGAGTTTCAGCCGGCATCGCCCCGCACTGCCAGGCATACTTGGAAGCACCACGCCCTGCCGTGATGAGGACTGTGGTGTCGCACTATTTGAATGTGCGGCTTTTACAGGATGGTCCACAAGCACCTCGTCCTCCTCGTCATTGGCTGGACAGTTGGCGCTCTTCTTCGAGCTCTTGCGCTTGCTCTTGATCGACTTGCGTCGCTTGGACGACTTCTTCTTGTGTCTAGTGCTGTGCTCTGATGGCGCATTCGCACTCGCGGCTGCAGTCGCGTTGCCCTTGCGCTTCTTTTTGCGCTTGCTCTTGCGCTTTCCGTCTTTGAGCGATGCCTTTCGAGTGGACTTTCGCCGCACAGACCCGGAAAACCCTTCCTGTTCCGGTGCGCTCGTGTAGCCGTCGCCGTTCTCGCGTCTTCTTCGTGGTGTCTCAGGCTCTAGCATGTTGTCTGCATTCGGCGGGATCGGTTCCTCTTCGGCATCGGACAAGTCTGAGTCCATTGAGCACCCATCATTATCAAACCCTTGGTTGAAATACAGCTCCGATATCGCGACTTCGCAGTCGCTGAGCAACTCGCTCGGATTCACATCCAGGAACGCCAGATTCTCTGAGAGTGCGCACACTGGATCATTCGCAGCCTTCTCGCGTTGGTGGTAGCGAAGCTCTTCCTCACGTCGCACGAGATCCAGCGCCTTGACTTCGCCAAGCAGATCGAAATAGAGCAGCAGGCTCTGGCACCAGGAGCTGCCCATGTCCTCCAGATCGATCGTGGAGAACTGCGTGTCCTTGCGCGGTCCGAAATCCGGGCCACAGAAAGATGCCTCGAGTGTGTAGCTGTTGATCACACCGAGCTCGTGGTTGACAACCACTCGCGCAGTGTTGATCTTGGACTTGTGCACCTTGAAATCGCAGCTCGCGAACGAAAAGAACTGCGAATTCCTGGCCACGATCATCGGGAACACGCGCGGATCGTTGCGCATGCTTGCGCGCAGGTTCAAATCCGCATACGAACTGCTACTTAGACTGCTTTGGCTGCTGGAGAAGAACGACGGCGCCTTCTTGCTGCTTTTCTTGACATTGTAGCAGCCATACGTGAAGATATTGCGGTTAAGACTGTGGCCGTGCAGGTCGCAGTAGATGGCCACCCGGTCTCGGCTCTGGAACGTTGAGATCAGCCGCTTGAGGTGGTAGACAGTAGGGAACAGCTTCTCCACCGGATTGGACCACTTGCGATTCAGGTCCCAGCCGGCGAGATTCACGCGCGTGTTGCCATTAACCACGCCGTCAGGATTGAGCATGGGCACGATCTTGAAAATGAAATGCTGGCGCAGCACATTGGCGCCACTGGAAGGCCCAGTGAGGTAGTCGATCATACCCTTCATCATCCAGCTGCTGTTGGGCTCGCCCGGGTGCACGCGCGCAGAGATCACGATAACTGGGATCGAGAGGAAGCAAGCACATGAGCTATCGGCCACACACACAAATGGTCACTAGTAGGAACGTACTCTTCTTGTCGTCATGGGGGATGCCTTCCTTTCCTGAAGACGTTATCGACAGCAGATCGCACGGGTTGTGCGCGATGCTCTCGCAGAGCTCTGTGCGCCGGCAAATAGCTGCGCGCTCCGGGTCGCGCTCCAGCTTTTCCAAGTACTCGATCAAGTCTACACAATCAAGACCTGGCTATCAACACCGGAATCATGACTCCCCAGCAGCTGAACTCCAATGAGATCACCTGTGTACGTGTATGGCTGCAGGCAGGCGAAATAGACGCAGTCGTCTTTGTGCTCGAACTCGTAC
Organism: Elongisporangium undulatum; assembly: GCA_023334555.1. Taxonomy (NCBI): domain Eukaryota; phylum Oomycota; class Peronosporomycetes; order Pythiales; family Pythiaceae; genus Elongisporangium; species Elongisporangium undulatum. The sequence goes on along the minus strand of JAADVF010000751.1, from coordinate 4,425 downwards.
TGGAAGCTGAGCGCGTTGGTTCCCGGAGGACTGTTGGGTGACGTGGCGACGTCGTACCGCACGTGGGATCCTCGATGGACCCATGAGGTGCCCTTGGAAGCCGCGTCTATCTCGGAATACACCACAGGCTGCAGACCAGCGCCAAAGAGAGCACCGCTCTTGGCGAGATTGATGAGAGAGAACTTGTACACGACGCCTGGACGCCCATTGCGCACTTCAAAGTAGAACCACTGTCTGTAGGCGCCGTTCTTGATGTCTGGGTGGATCTGCAGCTCGTATTCCTGGCCTGCTTGGGCAAGTAGCAGCAGGGGTCGTCATCAGTCTAAAGCCGCAACAGACCGGAGCTGCAAATCAATCAGTACGTACGCATGGCGGCGGCGCGTTTGTTGGGTTCCTGGCGGTAGACGCGATCGGCTCGCAGCAGATTGCCGCTCTCAAAGAGCGAGCCGAACACGAGCGTGTCGTCCTCGTCATTGGCCAGAGCACATGCCGCGTGCATCTGGTAGATCTCAGGTTGGTTGTACTCGTATACATGCGCACGACCGATGACCTCGCGCAGCTCATCGTACTGCGCCTCCATGTCCAGGAGCTGTCTGTTCTCACGCAGAATAGGTTCACTCTGGCGCTGAGCGACTCCAGCGGCCAGTGGCAGTCGAGTCTCCTGGATATGGCGGCGCACAGGCAGGTGCTCGGGCCTTTGCGGCGCCATGCCGGTGCAGGCGAGCCGCACTTCATCCGGCAGATTGATCAGCGGCAGCGGCGGCGGCAGTAGCACGTCGGCCGCCTCGGACGCGTACCTAAACCGAGATGCTCTGAGTTTGGCAGCCTGCATGGGCTCGTACGTCTCTGGATCCTCAGCGTTCGGTGAAGTGGAGCGGAAGAGACCTACATGGCCAAGTCGGTCCGGTGATGAGGCTTGAAACGACACACCCGGCCGACGGGTCGGCGGGCTGATGGGTCTATTTATGGCTGGGTTTACTGCGAAACCCATTTCTAAATGCATCTGATTCTAGCCCCCATCTGATGCATTTTTAGCCCATCTGATTCCGAGAGCTGCATGCTGATGGAGCTGGATGGCGCGACTGGATCTGCTGCCCAGAGGCGGCAAGAGCAGCAACGCGGCTGCGCTGGACCGAGCGACAAGGCAGAGCTGGATCAATGGGCAGCTCCAGGTGCGGCAGCGTGAGCGCGAGAAGGAGCAGGAGCTCCAGCGGCTGGCGCAGCAGGACAACCACCAGCGGCTCTGGAGCCCTTACATGCGCGAGGCCGCGCGCACGCAGGAGCTGAACGTGGCATGGAAACACGACCTGGGCTTCTTTTCCTGGCAGCGTGTATGGGGACTGCAGGACCTCCTGGCGCTGCGGATCACGGGCCACGCCCTCGGGACGCTGCCAGATGCGCTGGCGTCCAGTCTGCCGCAGCTGGAAACGCTATCTCTGATCGCCAATCAACTGCAGTCGCTCCCAGAGAACGTAGGAAGGCCTAACCAGCGCTTCAGTCTCAATAACCAACAGAGTAATTAACGGCTGCTGTGTGTGTCTTAGATTGGCGATCTCCAATCGCTCACGGAGCTGGACCTGACCAAGAACCAATTACGGGAGCTGCCGGACTCATTCACGCGACTGACTCGCCTCACGAACTTAAATCTGTCGAGTAACCTACTGGAGCTGCTGCCGGACGCATTTGGCAATCTCCAAGCGCTGGACAAGCTCTGGTTTGAGAACAACAAGCTCACGCAGCTGCCGCACTCGATCGGCGACTGCCGCGCGCACACCGCAAACTTCAGTCTCAACGCATTGGAGCGGCTGCCTGATGCGATCGGATCCATGGTCTCGCTCACGAGCCTCTCGGTCAACTTGAACAAGCTGGCGGAGATGCCAGAGAGCCTTTGTCGATTGCCTTGCTTGCACACGCTCCACGCTTCGCAGAATGTGCTACTTCGACTGCCGCACAACATTGGAGAGCTGCAGTCGCTTCGTGACCTGCGCCTGGACTGGAACCGCGTTGAAGAGCTTCCGTTTTCCTTTCGACTGCTGTCGCAGCTTGAGAACCTACGGATGGAACGCAATCCGCTCAAGATGCCGCCCATGGAGTATGTTGTGAAGGGCATCCCGGCCACGCTGGCGTACATTGATCGACGCGTGGAGGAGTTCCGCCGCAAGAGCAGACGAGAGATCATCGAACGGCTGCAGGAATTGCTGACCTTTGCCATGAAGTTCATGCTGGAAGAGCCCAAGACGACCGGAAGCAGTTCCAGTCGCCAGCAGAATGAGACAGATTCCAACAGCGCGGACCACAACCCTGAGCTTGATGAAGACCGGATCACGATCCTCTCGTATTTCGAGCCCAATTGCATGCGTGTTGACCCCACGGGCATCGAGCGGCTGCCGTACTACGCAGTCGTCTGGGAGGAGTTTTACACCGCGCTTCTACCTGCGATCGAGCGCCGAAAGGCTGATGCAGACCCAGAGCGTCCGTCGTTTCAATTTGACGCGTTCAGTCCGGATGACGTCGAAGATGCACTTCTGAGGTACGACGACGACTTTGGCGTGGCCTCCATGGTCGACTTTAGCACAGAGTTCCGCAAGTGCGCCTGCATCGACACGGCCCAGTGGAAGCTCTATGGCGTGCGGAAGCGCAAGGTATGTCTGCCTGGCATCGTGCCCTATCGCTGCAAGCGCGAGGCACGTATGATCCGCATGCAGATGATGACCCACGAAGAGGCCAAGGACCAGCTGGCCAACACGTACTTGCAGAAGAAAGTGGCACGACTGGTGCACAAGACCAAGCGCAAATGTGTGGAGTACATCAACTCGGAGGCCGGCGTGGAGCATTTCGAGCGTCTGGCGCATGAGCTGGCCAAGAAACTGCACCAGAAGCGCAAGCGACTGAGGAAGTTGGACAGCAAGCACGAACATGCGACCAAGGGTTTTGCCAAACGCCGACGGCTGCTTGAAGCCAAGATCGCGGCGTTTGAAAAGGCCAAATCCAGCCGTTTGTCTTCCGTGTATGGGAAATTGGAGAAATTTCGCACTGATCGGTCGAAATTGGATCAAGATGCAGCAGCAATTGCAAAATCAAACTCTAAGCGTGAGAAACTGGATCAAAAGATTGCCAAATTGGAGCAGGAACTGGAGCAGGAAGCTGTGGAGGACAGCAAGATTCTGGAGGTCGAGTTGGCGCTGGAGGCGCTGGAGACCGCAGAAAAAAAAACGAATATCGCAGTCGAGAAAGCGAAGGCAAAAGAAACTGTGAAGATTGGAGACAAGGACGATATTGAGGACGAAGAAGAGAGCGATGGCGAAGAGGAGGAGGACGGTGATGAGGCAGTGGCGACCGATGGTAACGACGACAATGAGGAAGAAGACGAGGAGGAAGAAGAGGACGAAGAGGACGAAGGCGATGTTGAAGAGGACGACACCACAGAAGAATTTAGCACAGTTCCAACGTCAAGCAGCGATGAAAAGAAGAGTTTTTTCCAAGTCGAGATGCCCGAAATGACGTTCGTGGACTACCGACGTGCTGCCACCATCGCCATTGAGCGCAAGTTGGACGAAGACCGAGCCAAGAAGGAGCAAGAGGCGAAAGCCGCTGGCAAGAAGTTCAAATACGAAGACGCCAATGAGGAAGAGCTTGTGGTGCTTTACCAGTCGCAGCTGCGAGATGATTACGTCGAAGAGAAATGCGCTCGGGTGGGCAAGAAAGCCACGTTCGAGTTCCTGCAGATGCGCGCTGTGCTTCAGCGTTGGATGGGGCTCAGCAACCGCGCAATCTTCGAAGCCTGGCACGAAGTGGTCAAGAAAAACCGCCTGGACACCGTGCACATCCAGGAGAAGGCGGCTCGGCGTGTGCTGGTGGCGCAGCAGAACAAGGCGCTGGAAGAAGAGCTCGCGCGGCTGGAAGCTCGCAAGTGGGTCCAGCGCACGGACATGTACACCGATGCGATCTACTACGAACATTCTGTCACGGGCCAGACGGCCTGGACACCACCAGTTTATTGGGAGGAAGAGCAGCAGCAGCAGACCGTGCTGATCCCGCCCTTGAAGTTGCCTCCGATCTGATAACGATGACTGGTGTACTGTACCAGTTTCAGCGGTACCATAACCACCTGTCAGATGGGTACGACAAGAGTGTTGCAGTTGAAGGTACGACAAGGGGTTTAATAGTGAGTCTGTGGCAGCCTGGGCTCCGTTTAAAGGTTCCGGGGGTACGACAGGGGAGTTGATTGCATGGGAAGAATCTCCTTTCTCTCCTTCTCAAGTGGATAACTGGGGATTACGGATGAGCGCATCCCAAGCGGCCGACGTTGTCCCATCCTGCTGCTGCTATTCCTGTCCTCTCACTCCTTCCCATTGCTTCCTTATTCCGGATTCTGCTCTCCCCAGCTCAAGCCCTTCCATCCATCCATCCAAGCCCCATGGCTCC
>JAADVF010000750.1:0-14151 GCA_023334555.1 Elongisporangium undulatum | reverse complement strand
TCCGCCTCGGCACATAAAAATAGGCTTGCAGCGGACAACAGACTGTACCACCACAAACTGGCTAGATGGGTACACTCCACCTGGTCGTCTCTTCTATGCAACGTTAGCTGAATCCAAAAGATCAATTTGCCGATGTGTTGGCAAGGGCGATCCACATTGGAGGCCACCTTTACCTTTTAGTACGCCTGTCCAGGATCGTATTTTCGGCCAAAGCGAAAATGAAGCTCTATGATAGCACAACAGAAAGCCGGTTGTTGCGTGCCGCACGTGTCATTGGTACTCTCTACGAGTGTCACACAAGCTTCATAGCCATTGGCCGGCTCTGTCTTGCGCCTTTACACCTTCTGGCATATCAGTTGGTTTCAACTTGATTTTCTAGCAGGGCACCGTTTCCTTCCAATAGAAATATTAGAATCGTGTTCTGCGTCGCTGTTGGTACTATATACCTCTCGGCTTTGTCCGCCAAGCGAGACACTGAAAACGTCATGTAGGAGTAGCGCCGCGCGAATGCGTAGCAAAACGACGGTCTCTCCGTCTTAATAAAAAGAGCGCGTGAAAACAAGCGGTTGTAGAATTCTTGGTGACTTCGTCACACATTGAGTGGGTTTGTCTGTGAACCTGGAGTTGACTAGAGGCGAGTATATAACACGACAGGGGGGAGCGAGCGCATTTTCACGTGTTTGCGTCACTTATGCGACTCGGCAGTGAAATCCCGGAATTCGTTGATGAAAATAATGAGACGATGGACACACTCACTTTTCTCAAGAGAAAATCTGTGGGATCCTAACATTCACCAGCTACATCACACCGCATAAAGATAGCCTGGTTGCTTCATGAAGCTCTGATACTACAATGTGTACACCAACAACTTGGTCTGACGTAAGGTCCGCGTGGGTATCACCAATGTCTTTCTCATTCAGAGCACTAAACATCGGAACTGCTTCCTCAGAACCCGCTACACCGAACGCAGTGATCGACACGCTTAACCAAATTAAAGGAAGGAACTGCACAAAATCCACGGCGAGTTGCTTCGTGGGGGGGGTAATTAATCCAGTATTGATTGAGAAGAGACGCGTGGACTAGTTAGAGACACCAATTATGATCGCATTGGAAGGCTTTCGGATGGTAAAGACTCCAGGAACAGACACACGGCACACGAGAATCAATTCAAATTCGCTTCTACTGCAAATAGTGACTATTGCATTATATGGGCGATCCGTGCTCGCAAAATCAACACGCAAACCCCAAGCAATGCTCAAAATTAAACAATGGCGAGCTGTGGGCTATTTGGTTGAACGCCCCGCTGATCTCGGTCGTGATTAAATTTGAAGGCGACTCGCATGCAGAATTGTCGCTCGATCACTCGGAAAACGAGAATTGCAGTGAGGATCATAATGAAGACTCTACTATTGGTGATGAAGCTGTAGATAATAGTAACTGTTGACGCAGAACCTGACGTTCTTGAACAATTAAACTCAATATCTTGTCTCAGACTACACAATCATTTGTTCTTGTCCAACGGAGGTCACAACAACGTATGTGTCTGCTCTCGCACCGATTCCTCAGGACGCATAAGCAGTTACTTCGCTGCCATCGGACCACTTCATGCAACAGTCCGGATGATAGCGCTCCTTGGCCTAACTCTTATCTCAAACGCCTCTCCACGCATGTTGTCGATCCTGAGCTCTCGAATCTATGCGAACTGGCCACTGTCAGAGGTCATGAGCAATAAATATGCATGGATTGTAAAGCATAAACAACAAACGTAAACATACAACATCGCGGAAACATCGAACGATATTGAACAAACCGTGCGTAGTGTCAATATGGTCAGTCAGTAGTGACACATTACGTTGAGAACATGGAAGTGCACGTCATTGCATCGTCGTTTTGCGTGATCGCTGCAAACAGGAGCAGTGAGATTTTTGCTGCCATGGTAAGATGCTGGGTGCCTTCGAAGCAAGTGAGTTGAGCGGGCGGAATGTTGGAGAATGATGCTCATGAAGTAGCAAAGGCGGTCCGCTTGAAAAGGTGGTCCCATATATTGTTCGTGTGGTGGGTATATTGAGTACGTATTTTCACGTGAACCTTGACAGAACACAGCTAAACTGTACAAATAAACACAATCGAAGAGTGATATTCTAATGGGTCGTTGATGTGAAAGTCGTTTGATATTGAAATTTTCTACTTTCAACTGCACTTACAGCTACAGTAATATAGATTGCATAATACCATCATACGCCTAATGCACCCATCAGCCGCTCTTCATTTCACTTATGTTGGTGTTTGTCGGTATGGGGCAGCCTATCCAATGACTTGTGAACGACATTGCAACAAATAGGGGTAGTTTGTCAAAGTTGAAACCAGAACCAGCATGTGCAGTTGCGAATGTTTGTGTTGCGCGGTCGACTTATTTATCTAATACGACCGAGACTAGTGAAACAATCAATCGAATTGGGTAAAAACTTCTTATGATATATGTGCCGATTTTATTGGCTTGGTTTCTGGTTGTTTGGAGCAAGAGGAAACTCTCAAAGTAAGGCTGAACGGATTGGTCTTTCATTTCTCCATATCTTTTGTCTGTTTGATTTTTATTCATCAGGCATTTCATTGGCACAACTTGCGTCTAAATATGGGAGTATTGTTCGTTGTTGCGCACCCGTTATCAGCATTGCATAACATTGTTGCTACCACATTGTGAAGCGTGCTCTTCGTCGCGTTCAAAAGAACCATGCAGCCGTTTCAGTTGGCCAACGAGCCAGCCGAGGATGAGAATCCAGCTCAGTTTCGTCAGTATGGTCTTAGACACGTCGCCGGTCAAGTCGTTGACCTTGAAATAGCCATAATTCGTCCATTCATGTGCTCTCGCTACGAATATTGCACAGGAAACTTTATATCTTTCTTCCATCGATTTGTGCGTGTTTTTCTTTGTTTCCACAACACGCACAAATCAATGGAAGATATATAAATTATCATTTTATCTTTGGTCACACCAATTGAACAAGCTTAGTGATGATATCTGCTGAGGAGGGATATTGTGGACACATGTAGACAACGCGACTACATTAATGGTCCCGCCACTTTCAACTCTTGAATGGAAGATTTCAAAGTATTCCTTTCTCTCAATTTGTACGTGACGTACTACTTTCACTTTACAACGTGTGGCCGACTGCGCTACTTGACTTCAATGTCTCTCCGTTCAAATGGTCGACAGGAGGATAAAGAAGTGGTCTTACGCTACTGGTGAGCAGATCACTTAATTATCCATGAATGCTGCATCACGAGACTGAAACTACCAAATTGATTATTTTGACTTGAAGTTAGTGTCTCGAGAAAACAAAGTCTGTACCTCTCATCGACCTTTAAAATCTCGGATCGATATAGCAGCTATAACCCAGTTTTCAGCCGGAGTATAACTGTGGGAGCTAGTTTAATTCAAATCCAAGAACGCCAGCACAACATGATGAAATGGTGTATGCAATAGTTTCAGACGCAAGCTTACCATCATACATTGTATTTAATGTTACACAATCAGCTATGTAAGTCCGAGTAGCACTCTCTACCCACAAAAGGACAATGATCGTCGATTCAACCTGGTTGATTGTTGCTCTAATTGTATTGACTTCAGGTAAAGATATGAGCTATTTGGTGATTGACGAATAGATATGATTAATGCAGATGACGCTGTAATGGAAGATGGCGATGGAGCTTCGACTTCGTCTGACTTCTCCCCTGCTGCATTCAAATTCGAAATTGTAGTGTAGTTGAAGTCAGCGAATATTCATAGCGTGCACTCGATCAATATCAAGTATTAACGATGATCATGCCGCCCACTTCCATGTAGATTCACTTCCGGCACTGTGACCTCCACGGCTTCAACTTCCACTACGACATGTTCGACCACAAACTTATCCATTGAAGACATGATTTGGATAGATCTGTTCGCGACACAGTCGATATCACACTTAATTAATGTAATCTTCTGAGCATAAAAATCAAAAACATATCCATTGAACGCCGTTCATTTGCTTTGACAGAATCTCTCAAACGCTTTGTACTGTATATTGTTTTTGTTTCCCCCTCTTACTAATTCAATCAACTCGCCAACTTCAGCCAGTTTAAAAGTATTGGCTCTCGTACGAGGTTCAACGTGAATCCAATGGTTCATTTCTGGATATTATGGTGGCAGGTGAACAAACGTCAGCGTAAAAGAACACATTTCGCTGCATGCATGAGTACTGAACAAATCCATACTGTATCAGCCAAGACTGCCTATGAGCGCCTTTCCTTCAGTTATTCGCACTTAAAGGTGGAATGATCTACTTTGCACCCGAAGTCAGATCGCAAAGCTGCATAAACGGGCACATTTCAAGCCATATGAAGTGTACCCATCCATAGTAGCCGGCTTGATTGGATATTTATAGTCGGACTGCTTCAAGTTACCGGAACAGCGCTACATAACTAACACGTACATTGGAAGCATACAAGACGCAGCTGAAGCTGCCAAGCAAATTCTGGAAAGAGCGAGTTGTCACCATGACAACCAAGGCAACAGGTGTCTATAGGCCTTTACATCGATAACACCGCAACCGCTATCGAAACCAGAGTCGAGGAATAAGTTCGCACCACCGACCGCTCATCTGCAGTGACTGAAAGGTCGAAACCTTATTTATTCAATCCAGTCTCTCATTATTCAATTCGTCATCCACAACAGCGATCAATCTCCATCTATCCGTTCGTCCAATCATTCGACAAGATGTTCTCCATCAAGCACCTGTGTCTCTTGGCTGTCTGCGCCAGCGTTCCCTCAGCCATCTCAGCCGGTACCGAGATTCCTGAGCCAATCACCATCCAGACCAACCTCCCTGTGCGTCATCTGCGTGGCCAGACCTTCGGATTGATCTCCAGTCTGTTGAATGGTGGTGCCACGGCCGACTGCGACAAGAGCGTATCGGGTACCGTTTCTGCTGGCACTGATGTGAGCGGTGGTGTGAGCGGTGGTGTCGGTGTCAGTGTTGATGGTGGTGTCGGTGCCGGTGTTGGTGTTGGCGTGAGCGGAGATGTGAGTGATGCAGCTGGAGTGAGCGGATCTGTCGGTGCTGGTGTCTCTGGAGGCACCGGCGTTTCCACGTCCAGAATCACAAGCAACGGTGTCAGCGGTACTGCTTCAACTGATGCCAATGGATCCATCGGTGTCGGAGGTGGTGTATCCACTGGCGCTAGTGGTGGCATTTCCACTGGTGCCAGCTCCACTCCAGCCACGGAAAATTCCGCCGACTTGAGTACAACTACATCTACGACGCCATGTCCCACTTCCGAACCAAGCACTGCGACGACCACTGTTTCAACCACCGGTGCCGATACGACTGGAACGTCTGCAGATGTGAGTGATACTACGCCGATGACTGACTCAGGGGCGATGCCAATGGACAGTACGTCAACGGACTCGACCTCGACGGCTTCCACTTCGATGACCGATGCCCCACGAGGTTCGGGCACTACTCCATGTCCTAGCACCACCGCCACGTCCACAGATTCCACGAGTTACTCTACGACCACTACCACTTCGTCTCTCGAGCACCGCTTCGCAATACTCGCGTCAGTAGGCTAAGAGTTTTCCGTATTGAGTTCATTTTCATGTTGTTAGTCTAGCGCTCCTTTTGGAGCGAAATAAACGAGTTTTGTTGCCTTCCAAAGGGAAGCACCAAAGAGAGCAAGACTTCTTCAGTATAACCGCACGTCTTTCATTCTAGATATTGGCTTGTTTTGCGTCTTTGCGAATGATAATTAACGTAAACAAGACAACGGACCAGCTTTTGTGGGTCGTGGTGCCTTGTCAGTCGAAAAGGATGTTGCAAAAGGTGAAATTTGCAACAGCGATCCGCCAGCGCATGAAGGCCAGATCATTGGCTTATTTTTGGATTCTGCCCTCAATAATTTATTCTCGAAATGACCAGTGGACTTAAAACTTAAATAGATGACTCCCAACACAAAAATACCTTCTCCCTCTCTTGTTGGTCCAAATATAGTTTTCATCTGCAGGCTGCGGAAATTGTGACTCAACGTTGCAGCCCTGCTCCAAAATGGCACGAATCGAACCTCTTTCTTGTGGTCCTGGCTCAAGAGCTCACAAAATCTATTCCATTTCCAAACAGTCAACGCCTGTCTCAAGACCTTCCTCCTCCAGCCCAACTCTTGCCATGGGCTGCTGCATCTATCGCCGTGAACCGTGCTTTTGCTGCTATGCGTATGGCAAGTCGGGCGAAAATGCGATCGAGCCTGTTGCACCCAAGGTGCCTGCAATCACGTTCACGTTTTGGGTCATCAAGCTGCTCACGACCGGCGGAGGTGAGCTCCTCTCGGATTTCATGGGCAACATCCACCCAGCACTTTGTGGAGTGGTCTCGTTCCTTGGGTTTGTTCTCTCCATGTACCGCCAGTTCCGTGCCCCGCAATACGATGCAGTGACGTACTGGGCCAACGTGATGATGATCGCTGTCTTCGGCACTGCGATAGCTGACGCGTTCGCGGCAATTACAACCTTGACAAGTCCATACTATCTCACAGCGCCTGTGATCTCGGTCGCGAACGCGTGCATCTTTTACTATTGGTACAAGCTGGAAGGCACGCTCTCGATCCACGCGATCACGAACCGCCGCCGTGAAGGCTTCTACTGGTGGTCGGTGTTCTGCACATTCACGCTTGGCACGGCATTGGGCGATCTTACCGCTTATCACCCGCTGAATCTCGGCTTCCGCAACTCTATTTTGATCTACCTGGGTTTGTTCTCGATGGGCGGCGTGCTCTACGCACTGCAGCTCTGTGGAGCAAAAATCAATCCTGTGTTCACGTTCTGGTACACGTACATCCTCACGCGGCCTCTTGGTGCTTCGATCGTGGACTACCTTAGCAAGGACGCCTCTGAGACGTGTGCTTCACCATTTGGGAACCCCGTGGCGGCCGGGACCACTTGCAAGTACGGCAACAGCCTTGGTTTGGGCGATGGGTATATGAGTCTGGCGTTCGGTAGTGCCTTTGTGGTGCTGGTGGCCATCCAGGCCATTTTTAAGCGCGATATTCAGGAGCCGTTTAAAGTGGTTGAGACACACGACCATGACATGGAAGCTCCCAAAGGAAGCCCGTCGGTTGAGTCGATTGAATATGCGACGGCGATAAGCCCATGAAAGAGAAGAAGAAATCATCATTTGCATGCTTGATGCTGTTGTTACGGAATGTCTGCGCACAAGTGAGTACTGCTCATGTGTCTGCGTGCATTCATGTAGAAAAGAAGACACACCTTTAAACGCTTTCAAGCGCATCTTCCCGGTAAGCAATATACTGTTATACTCTATTTTTAATACTATAGTTGTGGGTATCATACACTCTATGTGTATGCATTTGTGTTAGAAGTGAAGCAAGTGTTGATCGCTCACGACCGTTTGCGTTTTTGCGTTTGACAGGATTGATGAAGTGAACATTGATAATGCACGACCTTGAAACCCAAGGGCGAAGTATGAAGTTGCAAATATCCAGGAACAAGCCCATGAACAATAAAGTTATATCGTAGGACAAACCATATACAGTACAAGTACTATTTAGAAAGTTGTGTGCATGCTATCTGCTGGTCAAACTACACATTCCGAATCCAAAACACTCTCGAGACAGCCCAAAACGCAACGAGCAATGGAGAAACACATGACCAGATCATTCATCATCAAAATTTGATTCCAAAATCTCAAACCAACAGAACGCTGAGTCCAAGAACTGCTCACGAGAGTCTCCCACCCAATTCGACTGACCACTCCACTGGTCTTGGTTGCGTTGGTTGAAAAGCTTCATGATGCATCGGAGGTATTCTCTGATGATGATGACGAGGCTACGCTGGCTGGAATGTAATGGATATCTCCATACAATTCATTCGGATATTGTATTGCTAGGAGCAAGACGTCACATTTGGTGCACATTCGGTGCCGTGCACATCCTCAATAAGACCATGTCCACGCCGGCTCCGATGCCTCACTGCTCATTCGAAGCCACGCCGCATCCGTCGTGACCGGAGATTGAGCAAGCTGGATAGAATTGCTCCATGGTAATGCTGGTGTACGAAATCCCTTCGTACGCGTCGCCATTGGCGCTGATGGCCGTGATTTGCTCAACGAATGGGATCTGATTGTGGGTACACAATGCGTCATATTGAAAACTGAAGGGGCTGATCAACACGCGAATGACTGTTAGTGACCAATATTCATCGATTTGATTATATTTGTTTCTATACGTCGGAAGTGGTGCACTCTGTTCCGCAGTCGACAGCGCACACATCGCAGAGCTTGCGACTGCAACGAGAATCAAAAACGGAATGGCTGCCACCGACATAAGAATTCTAGATAGACGCTAATGGGCTGGTGCCTGGTGAATGAAATGTTGGCAAGTGAGATCATAATGAGTCAGTTATAAGTTTGCTGGCATTGGTCTTCAGACACTTGATACGTTGAAATGCATAATACGCGGTTTTAGAGAATAATTTACCTCATCGCACCCAATATTATGAGGTAATCGCCATCGGAACGGACCCCCTGATACTGATCAACGCACAAGTGGGATACTTTTGAGTCGTTGTTTGTGATTATCAGGCGGTTCTTTTCGATGACCAAATTTATTGGGCATGACATATACAATTACTACCATTATGAATGATCGCTTGGTTTATTGTAGACGGAGTTGGTTGGTCGCCCCTGTGCATCCCAACTGTCCAGCCCAACAAGAGACGAGTCCCCCATGGCCATTCTCAGAGGATGCTTATGATGCCATTATACGTGGCTACGACATACTTGCGAATACCTGTATCCAATTAGTGGGTTCAGAATTTTCCGAGCCCTTGTCCTTGTTTAACGGACATTCGTTTATTCCTTTACAGCTCTTTTCGGAAAGTCTAGGCGCTGTCGAGCTTGAAGCGCTGCGTGGTGTCACTGTCCTTGCAGGCCTTGAGCTGCAACATCTTTTCGTTCACATTGTTGTACGCGAGACAGAAGCCCGTGTGCTTGGTGTGCGTGAACCACTGGCGGATGGAGTCGTAGCGCCAGAACTGGTTGGCCTCCGAGTCCAGGCAGGCGTACGTGTGCACGCGGCCGCCCTCCCAGCCCTCGTACGCGTCCAGGCAGTCGTTGGTCCACTTGGAGCGCAGACGCTTCATGGCGGCGTCCCAGAACCAGACCTGGGCGTCCAGGCCGGAGCTCGCCTTGCCGATCACAGTGTCCACAGTCGTGGGTTCTAGGAACGCGCTGTCGATGCTGGCGCTCTCAACGCGAACAACGCCGGTCGTAGCCGTGCGGATCTTGCGCCAGACCTGGTTGTTGTTGTACAGACTGCAGTAGTACAACTGCACGAGGCCCTGGCCGTTGTTGGCCGACTGATCGGCATCCAGACAATAGTTGGTGTGGGTCAGGTGACGCAGTTGGTTGGTGCTGGCATCGTAGGACCACATCTGGTTCTTCTCTTGGACGTTGCAGGCGTACACATGCACGATACCGCCGTTCCAGGGCTGGTAGGCGTCCAGGCAGTAGTTCGAACCCTTAGACGTGACCAGATGCGTGGTCTCGTCGTAGAGCCACTCGGAGCCAGCGACGTTGGACGCGCCCCAGCCAAGAGCCACGCCGTCATTCACGCGGATCAGCTGAGCCAGCGTCTTGGTGTTGGCCTCCTTGGTCATGAAGCGCACGGACGTCGAGCCTGAGGTGATCTGGTACGAGGCCGTGGGCGCGGCCACGAGCCACTGCTGGTTGGCGTTATTGGGCGAGCAGCCATAGAGCTGCAGTTTGTTGCCCTGCGCTGGGTCCTGGTCGAGACAGAAGCCCGTGTGCGTTGCGTGGGCCAGCTTGCCCGTGGACGCATCATACGACCAGCGCTGGTTGGGCTCCGAGTCCATGCAGCGGTACATGTGCACGATGCCGCCGTTCCAGGCCTGGTACGCATCCAGACAGCGCTCGTTGCTCTTGGAGCGCAGCGTGCCGGTGGCAGACTCGTAGTACCAGGTCTGCTGCTCCAGCACGAACGGATCGTCCGAGTCGGCCGTCATGGCCACCTCGCCGCCGTTCTCCGAGAGCAGAAGCGCCGTGCCAGCGTTGCGGAACACGCGCGTGTCGCGCGACGCAAAGGCGCCCATCTGCTGGAAGTTGCTCTTCATGGCATCGTCCTCCGTAAAGATGCCAAAACTGGCCTCCACGAGATGGTCACCGTTTTGCACGCGCCACTGCGAGTCAATGGACGTGAACCAGTAGTACTGCAGGCCCAAGTCCGTGGCCATGCGGTAAAAGTCCTTGAAGTACTTGGCCTGGGTCTCCGGCGACGCCGTGCTGGCGCCCTTGGCCGTGCCGGAGGAGCTCCAGCCGGTCTCACTGATGAGCATGGGCTTGCGCTTCTGCGCCGCCAGCACTCGCACCTTCTTGAGGCGGTCCAGCATCACAGCCGTACCCTCGTTCACATCGGCCTCCTCCCAGAACGAAAACTGGTTGACCGAGATCACATCCACGGCGTCAATGAGCTCCGGGTGGTTGTAGTACGAGTCGATCACGTCGGCGATGGTCACAGGCACCGTGATACCCGCCGAGCGCAGTTGCGTGCGGATGTCGGTCATGTACGTGATGGCCTCGGCAGCCGTGAGATTACCACGGTAGATGGCCTCGCTGCCGACGTGGAAGCCCACGACGTTGCTGTCCACCAGTCCGCTCGAGATCAACGACGCCAGCTTGGTCTTCTCGGCCACAAAGTCGCCGGGGGACTTGGTGGTCGTGGTCCAGATGCCCAACGCAACCTGGAGCCCGGCATTCTTGGCGGCCGGCAGCACCATTGACGCCTGGTCGCAGTCCGTGAGACTGTAAATGCGCACGCGGTCGGCCACGGTCTTGAGCGCGTACATGTCGCTCTGCACCTGGGCCGCGGTCTTGCATCGGTTCTCCGTGGAGGCCCAGTCCGGGCCCTTACGCGAGTTGTAGTTGACGCCGTAGAGACGCACGCCCGAGAGCGCTTCTGCTGAGAGCGCCAGCAGCAGTACAGCCGTGGCGCAGAGCACGAGGAGAGCGCGAGGAGCGAGCATGGTCGTAAGTCGGTCTCGCACTGAGTGGGCCGAGTCTGTTCAGCACCGGGAAGGTTGCAGAATGGAGAGGATGGGGGAGAGAGCCCATCGTGCGTGCAGATCAGACCACAGAATCCTGCGCCACGCTGCAACGTAGCACAACGACGCGCTTCAACACATGCGTCACCGGGTTAGCGGCCAGCACAACTGGACGATCGCCACAAACGCATCTACTAAAGCAGTACGTGCCCTGGCTATTGCACCAAAATGCGTGGATTAGAGCATTAGTTTCCCTGTGGAAACAAATACAGTCATACCAGCGCATGTGTCTACTAATGTCGACTGTTAGACAAAAGTCCAGTGCATATGTAGTAATATATGTGCAAACAAATAATACCAGTTGCAGAAATAGGACGTCTACTAATAGTCGATAATGTACTAGAACGTTTTTGCAGTAACTAATCGATACGGTAAGTGCGGTTACGATCTAACAGCCCCTAATGTGGATCGCAACAGCGTGCTGAGAGAGAATGTTCGAATTCGCATGAATTATGTAAATGATGGTTCTTTCTTTCTCTATGGGCTCATCGCCGTCGCATACTCGATCGACTGAACGGCGGGATTCACTTTCGGGGATTGCATCTTATATTCGCTTGATTCAACCGCATCGAACGGCTCCTGGATGTCGCGCTTGAAAATGGCCTGGATGGCCACAAGCACCAAGAACGCCCCGCCAAATGCCAGACTCATGTACCCATCGCCCAATCCTAGGCTGTTGCCGTACTTGCACGTGGTTCCCGCCGGCACTGGGTCTCCAAAAGGCTCGCCACACGTCTCGGAGGGGTCCTTGCTTAGGTAATCCACGATCGATGCGCCCAGTGGCCGCGTGAGAATGTACGTGTACCAGAACGTGAACACTGGGTTGATTCTGGCTCCGCATAGCTGCAGACCGTAGAACACGCCGCCCATCGAGAACAAACCCAGGTAGATCCAGATGCCGTTGCGGAAGCCGAGACTCAAGGGCTTGAACGCCACAAGATCGCCCAACGCCGTACCAAGCGTGAACGTGCAGAACACGGCCCACCAATAGAAGCCCTCCCGTCGGCGATTCGTAATCGCGTGGATCGAGAGCGTGCCTTCCAGCTTGTACCAATAGTAAAAGATGCACGCGTTGGCGATCGAAAGCAACGGCGCTGTGACAAAGTACGGACTTGTCAAGGTCGTGATCGCTGCGACCACATCGGCCATCGCAGTGCCAAACACAGCGACCATCATCACGTTGGCCCAGTACGTCACGGCTTCATACTGCGGGGCACGGAACTGCAGATACATAGAGAGAGTAAACCCAAGGAACGAGACTGCTCCACACAGTGCCGGACTGATGTTGCCCAGGAAATCCGAGATGAGCTCTCCTCCACCAGTCGTGAGCAGCTTGATGACCCAAAACGTGAACGTGATAGCGGGCACCTTGGGGGCAACAGGCTCAGTCGGATTTTCGCCTGCCTTGCCATAGCCGTAGCAGCAGAAGCAGGGCTCGCGGCGGTAGGTGCAGCAGCCCATGTCAAGAGCTTGGCTGGAGGAGTTAGAGTCTTGAGTCCGCCGGTGCCTGTTCGGAAATGAAGATGCGGCGGGGGACCCGACCGCAGTGAGCCAGGGATTGCGGTGGCGTGCCAGATGGAGTCGGTTTGGTTCAAGCGGGGCCGTTATGGATAGGGCTGCAAATTTAGGTCTTTCTTTCCACATCCAGGCAGATGAGAAAGCTATATTTGGTCAGAGAGAATTCTTATGTTGGAAAGAATGTGTTGCGGTCTGAAGCGGATGGGTCGTTCATAGAAGAATTGCGGGCAAAATCTGGAAAGAATCCACGAACAGACTGGGGCTGGGCTGGCATCGCCATTGCAAAAGAGCCCTCTTTCGCCACTTGTTCACTTTGAACTTTTTGCAATGAAAATCACAGGAGCAACCTCTGTGTTGTATCCTATTTTGCCAATCCGATTGGGGCCACTTGGCTGAGCCTTGACGTCAGTATGAACGAATGTATGCGCTCAGTTAAAATTGGCGTACACCTTTAAAAAAGACACTGTCTCCACGCTTTTACTGAGCCATGTGCTGATGGGATGACGATCCGCCCAGCGATCGTCAATCTGTCGACCCATCTGAATGAAAAAGCATCCAGGGAGATGAGATTCGGACCTTGTTAAATATGAAAGCTGAACCGAGCGCAGTTAATAGGGCTGCCAACGGTCGAGCAAAATTTCCAACCGATTTCTCTGCGTCCGTTCTCATGAACGGGCGCCATGCCCGTGCACGCAAAAGAATTCTTGGTCGATCGACACCTGGCCAGAATCTGTGGCTGTGGATCGCCGTATGGTGGGCGAACTGCAGCTGCTGTATCAGAATGATTATTTTTTCGTGTTGACGTCGTTTCCGATGCGAAAACAAAAGGAGAGCACATAAACGGACGAAATAAGCACTTGATCTGGATTCAGCATCTGACGATTGACGGGTACGAGATCACGAACTCAAGGCAGAATGCGCAGGGATCCAGGCTCAGATCCGATGGTGGTCGTGTTGCAGTGAGCATAGAGTCGTGTCCGTAACAGTAGCCGAGCTGGAAGCTGTCGAGATGGAACCATTGCCCGCAACGTCCATTGTCCCCAAGAATGTCGTTGTCGCGATTCAATTCAATTTGGCTGATGTATCAGTCGCACGAGAAGGCAGATTAGCTGTCGATGAAGTCGTAGTCGAAGGTTCAGTCGAAGGTGTAGATCTGGTATCAGCCGAAACGAGGACTAGCGCCAGTGGAGGCACCTCCGCTGACGCTAAGATGCTCACGAATACCATCGTAGTACCAGGCGTCGAAACGTCAATGCTTCCATAGGCCCCAGTACCGATACCGCAGATGGCATTGGCCTTGACACCGCCGTTCATAGTTATACTGGCAGACACGGTACCTGATACTCTATTGTCGGATTCAGCCGTGGTGTCGTACAGGTATCAACAAAATGTATAGGGAGTTGAGGCTGAATAGTTAGTGGTACAAGGACCTCGATCTTGACAACAGTGCACGAGCCCAAGCTGAC
>JAADVF010000075.1:0-66203 GCA_023334555.1 Elongisporangium undulatum | reverse complement strand
GTAGCATGGCACTCGCACGACTGTCTTCGTCGCCAGCTCGTCTCGTTTCGGACCACCTGAAGGGCCACGTGGGAAATACACATCATCACGGAGGTGGACATGGTCAATTCTTCACGTCGAGTTCACGTGAAATTCTGTTCTTCAACATCAATGCCGACTTTCGCCGGGGCATTCGCCGCAAATGAGCCGTTTAACGTATGAGCTGATGATGCCGGTGCTTTGCCGTCATGCAAAGCACCGGCAATGTCTCGAATCGAATCTTCCGAGTTTACAATCAAAGGCATAAGTAGCGGCAGGCGGTTTTGTGTTTACTTTTGTCCGATAAGCAATCTCAAGCCCAAAGAGCAATCATGCAACGCATTCACTTTGTACGATCCTTTTCACTGTTTTGATTATATCTTCTTACTTGCACCCACAACGTATTAACAAATCCCTAGCACACTTATACACATCACATATCCGCATCTAGCTAATAACTGTTGGTGTGGCACTTGCGCGCCAGCTTTTCGTTCTCCTGCACGAGCTTGAGCGACTTTTCGGCCATGACGCTCAGGTTGATCATCTGCGCCATGAGCTCTTGCTGAGAGTAGTCCGCGTTGTCCGGGCTCTGGCTGTACACGTACGAGGAAGCGCCATGAGCCCCGCTGTTGATGGAGAGCGCGCCGTTGCCAACGGTAGCCGAGTGGTTCGCGATACTGTGCGTCTCCGAGAGCCTGGGGTCCATGTACACGCTGTTGTCGCCGATGCTGTAGTACGATGGCGCGTACGACGATGTGTCCGAGATGAATGAGTCCTGCGTGCCCACGGTCGAGACCATGGACGCGGTACCGGAATCCACGCTCTTGACGCTCTTCTCGCGCACGGTCGCGTTGTACAGCATGACTGGCGGCCCCTGACTCACGCTACGCGTGGGCTTTTCACCTGAACCAAAGGAGAGCGTGGGAGCTGGAGGACGGGCGCTGTTGCTGTTGTGTGAGTAAGCACTCACAGAGCTCAGGTTGGTATCTCGACTCTCGTCCGTGCCGTGCTCGGAGCCGGCATAAATATGATCGTCAGAGGAAGACGCGGACGGTTGGTGGCTGCGGCTGCCGTGTGAGGCTGAGGGCGACAGAGAACAAACGTCAGTCCTTGGATCCATGAGTGAACGGAGATAATGAACAGACAGACTCACAAGCTGATGTGCTGTTGCAGATATTCCGCACACCATCGGGGTCTCGCAAGTTCACGTCTTGGACCAGACGCAGACACTTTTTGCAGAACAGCTCTTTCTGCACTTCAGTAAAGTCCTGGCTGGTGCTCAGCACGCGCTTCTTGGTGATGCAGCGCGAGCACGTGAGGCGGTGGCACACGGCGCACTCGCGCTCAGAGCCCAAGAGCCCGCCTGCTTTCTCATGGCAGACTTCGCAGACGCCCGTTTCCCTGCAGAACAGACAAGACGCTTGAGTGAGAACGCTAGGCGTCCAATAACAATTAGCAGGCCAGCAACATACCTGTTGGTGTTGCTTCGTTGCGGTGAAGTCCGCACAAGCTCGGACGCGATGTAGGCGTGCGCAGCAGACTGGGCCTGGTCAATGCGCATCCACAACTCGGCCGACTTCATGTCGGCGATCCAGTCCATGACCTTGCCGCCGGCGTTGTTGTTGCCGCGCATGTAGATCTTGACGCCGCCGCTCTTGTTGCGCTTGAATAGATAGCAGACTGAGAACCTGGCACGCACGCACTCGTTGAACGGCGGGCAGGTCGGCAGGTCCACGGATTCCGTCAGGATGTAGCCAATCTCCTTGCCATTTCTGTCCGTGGTCAAGCCGGCCTGCTCGAACCAGCACACGTCGCGGTTCTTCACGAGCCCCTTGCCCGGCGATCGAACGGTCATCCACTTGAATCCGGAAAAGTAGAACGGCTTGGCAGCCGACTTGCGCTCGATCACATGCAGCACCGCGCAGTCCACGAGGTCCTCGCGGTACACGGCGCTCATGCGCCGGAAGGCGTCCGTGGTGTCCGCGTACCGCGCCATCATGACCTCGTCCAGCGTGCCGTCGATGCGACCAGTCGTGAGGTATCGACACTCGTCGGGCGCGCCCGTGGTCGCGGCCTTGCGGCGCCGGAAGGACGTGAGGTCGCCGCGGGACTTGATGACCTTCCACTTGCGCTCCTTCTGCTCGTGGGTCTCAAACTGCTCCTGGTGGTACGCGTCGATGGTGCGCTGCAGCAGCAGGTCGCCCCAGGCCTGGAAGTCCAGCGCCTCGCTGGGCGTGATCTCGATGGGGGCGAAGTACCCCGGAGGGAGAGGGAAGGACCCCGCCATGTTTGCTGCAAAAGATAAGTGCGGCTCTGGGGTTTCCTTTTTTCTCCAAAGGATAAGGGGATGTGTCTACGTTGGCAATTCAACCGCACTTTACGTATTGGAAGGACAGGCAGGCAGGCAGAGAGGGACGGTTGCTGTCTTCCTTTGGGCGGCCCGGCTCGTGTCGCAAGCGTACGCTCTGTGGGAGGGGGATGACACGGCCGCACGGACCTGTCTTTGCGTCGCCTTCTGGCGCCTGCTGGAGCTGGACATGGCTGCTTGCCAATCAAGAGAAGGGCCAATTTACAACTTTTTATCCGGTTTTGCTTCTTTGTGATGATAAATCACTGGGAAACAAAAGGATATTTTCTGATATGACACCCAGAGATCTGTTGAGCTTTGCCCAATTGCATTTTTTTATGGCGTACCTATACGGTTGCTGAGAATGCAGGTATGTTGGTAAGCTCACGAAGCAGCCGTCCATTACTCGTACATTGTGGACAAATCTTGTCAATGTCTGTTGGAACAGCTGCGAATTGCGAACAGCTCCTGGAATTCCGATGTTTTAGCAATCTCGAAAGATCACGGCAGGCACACTTTTGACTGCAAAAATTGACCTGAGATACCGTCTCTCTATCGGTACACACATAATGCATTTCCATGGCAGGAGAGATAAAAGAATTTGTGCATTGCAAAACGGAAAGTATCATGCACATGTACAACCGTATTTTGGTCTGATACGTTTCACTTTCCACCATCAGGGTCGGACAATGGATTATCCGTGGACGAACTGACTTGCTGTCTGGTCCAAAATTACGACAAAGACAGTTCGATCAGCCCTCCAACATTCATGGCGATTGCATCCCAAACTTCAGTCCGAACCTCAAACGTTGAATTCTGCATGAGTATTCACCCTATACACCTTCACACCTGGAGAGTAGTGTAAGACACTCTCCTCAAGACCAATAATCTCCGCTGATGACTGAGAAGGCCTTCCCAAGCGAGAAAAGGATATTTTACGGTACGAACCGTACAGTACTTCAGTGGATCAGTAAGTCCCTCCCACCATTCCCTCCTAACTGCGCAACTCTGCGACACCGGCCTCCATATTTGTGAATCAGTCAATCTGCCTTCGAATAAATCCTGCATTTGTGATGCTGGCGTGCGTGCTTATCAGTGTCAGATGACGCCAGTTGAATGGTGTATCCCCTCGCAAATTGAATGAGATCCGATGTGGTCAGATTTCATAGCCGCTTGCCTCTTGGCAAAATCCAATTGCTGTCCGTGCCTGCCTCTCTGTGTTTGCTTCGCTTCCGCCCGTTCCTCATCCATGAAGAAGAGCTGTCGAAAAGGGTCATGCTGCTGCTCTGCTGATTGGTCTGCGAATGGCCTCTCGCTTCCTCTGCGATTTGAAGATGCGGTGGCACGATGCAGTCAGGCGCTGACCGGTCTCGTGATGGAATGGATTGACCCGCTGCACTACTGTATCCTGTATGGGACACGTTGGCAGTGAATCAGGATTTGGAGTGCGCATGTATGGGCGTCACTGGGATCCATGTGGCGCTTGCAGTGACGCAGGACTTGAAATTTGGTGACGATGAACTCTGGTCGGTCTTCTTGACATTGCATTCGCAGGGGAGGATCTCTGATTACACTGTACAGACAACTTGCTGCTGCGGTGGACTGGCTGACGTGAGTGGCGATGGGATCTTTCTCATGACGGCTGCAACTTGGCAATGTTCCATACGGCTGCTATGGCTGAACACATGCTCTTGCGCGATGATCACCCCAAGGATCCCATCCCGGACGTGTCAATCGGCGATCTTTTGCAGTGACGAGCTTTGACTCGGTAGCGAGTCGAGCTGCAGTCGTGGCGCAATCATCATCCAAAGTTGAAGGCCTCCGGACGCTTCTGCCCACACTTGCCAACGTCAAGTTGGATTGCCAGCACCACTGTGGTCGTCCCATGTGTCTACGGCATCAGTCATTCGGTAGACAGAGCCGCAATTGTTTGACGGCCGATATGGCGCGTCACTTTGCTCTTTGTGCATGAGCAATCATCCTGCGGCGGCTTTTTCAAATGTGCCATCACGGTACTGCGACGGCGCTCAATTTGTGTGGTACCACATTGGTCAAGGTCGCTCAGGTCGCACGAAGGTCGTCTGAAGCGCACCCCCCAGGCTTTGTACCGTGGCTGCTGGTTTCAAAATTTTGCGTGGGAAATCGCGTCGGCATACAAACTCCAAGTCAAGCCGGTCCTAAAGACGTGCGCGCGCCACTCTTGTTTCGGGCCTCGGAATTAACGTGAGCATGATGCAGCACACAAGCGGCGGCGACTCGGTGGACTCCATGGGCGACGACGAGCTGATCAAGCACCAGCAGGGCGACGCCGGCGGCGACGACTTGGGCGCCTTCCCACACAATGAGGAGTGCACAGCCATCCTGACCATGAAGTGCGGCGAGCCGCTCATGGCAGTGCGCAAGAAGCTGCACGAGGAGATCCCGATCACGTTCGTGCCCGAGGAGGGCTTCGGCGTCTTCCAGAGCAAGATCGAGCGCCACTACAGCAAGATCGGGCCGGGCTTCGTGCAGGAGACCCGCGGCATCTACCTCAAGCCGTCCAGCAACGCCACGCAGTCCAAATACGTGCTGCTGACCAAGGAGAACTTCGACCCGCTGCTGCGCATGCGCTGGAAGGTGGCGCGCAGCATGAAAGTGGACCTCAAGTACGAGGTTTTCAGCTACTTCGTGGACACGGCCAACAAGAAGGAGAAGAAGCGCATGAGCATGAAGATGTTCCATCCGACCCAACGGTCTCCGGACGCCGCAAGCAGCAGCAGCAGCAGCGCCGCGGCAGCACCCACCTCGACTGGATACTCGGAAGCCGGCAACACACCAGCGACGCCAGGCACGTTCCTGGGCTTTGGAGGACCCAATGCGGTCGTGGCTGGCATGCCGCAGCCGTTCCCGCTGCACGCCGCGCCGCAGACAATAGCGACCAACTACCAGCAGCACATCCAGGCCGACACTGTGAACGCCACTCCGGCCTCGCGAAAGTCAAGCAGGGCGTCGCTGAACAACAGCGGGCCGAGTCGAGACTCAACGCCGATGAACACGAACGAGCGACCACGCAAGATGGCGCGCGGATCCATGAACCGGACGCCCGCGGGTAACCAGGACCCGGTCAGCAATGTCACCACCAGCATGGCGCCTGAGCACATGGACATGAGTCACGAGGGCCCCGTGTTTCGATCCATCCCGTTCCGGATCAACGGGTTCGTGGTGCCTCTGGAAGTGGACGTGACGGCGCTGCAGCGGTGTCTGGGCCTGCTGCCGGCATCGTCCAGCAGCACAATGGAGTCGTCGTCCTCCTCTGCGGATGTTTCGCAGCAGCCGTGATAGAATGGCGATTCACAGGACAGGACTTAGCGGATTTTAACGACGACTTGCTCGCCCCAACACACACACACACAGAGCTTCATGTATGATTCATAACGAGAAACAACCACCACCCCCTTTTGACAGCACAAGAGGCCACGTGTTCACGCGTTGTTACGTAGAAGGAGACGACGGCAGCGGAGCTCTAGCGCTTGCTGCGCGCGGCCGCGAGGCGTTCGCGGATGTAGCTCGAGCTGAGTGTGCTGCTCTCGGTCCGCCGACAAACGTAGATCTTGACCTTGGGCAGCGACCGCTCCTGGCGGATCGTGTTGATCTTGTTGGCGCCCGCGATGGTCTCGGTAGAGATCACGAGCGCCACGCGCTGCGGCACCACGATCGCCGGGCCGAACGGATCCTCGATCGTCACGATCTCGAGCTGGAGCTGCGGCTTGAGGAAGCTTACGTAGGCCTGCACGTTGGCCTTGCGCTTGTCGACGGACTCGATGAGGTCGGCGTGCTGCTTCTTGGCCAGCATGGCGTCGGCCGTCACGCCGATGATCATCTTGCGTGCGCAGATGCTGGCGGCCAGCGACAGCAGCTTCTTGTGGCCGTTGTGAAGGTGGTCGAACGTGCCGCCGAGCAGCACCAGGTCCTGCGGCGTGAGGTCCGTGTGCTCGTTCTCGAAATAATGATACTCGCTCGAGAGCCGTCGCTCGACGTGCATGGCCAGCGGGTGGTACGTCACGGCGAACAGCCCGTCGCGCTCGAAGCGCTTGGCGTTGAGCTGCTGCACGTTCAGCAGCGCATCCTCGCCAAACACGGCGTTGAGCTCTGGCTGGAGCACGAGGTCGTCCCACGACTGGAAGTGCTCGTGCGGGAAGCCGCCCACGATGCTGCAGGAGGATTGGTTAGACCCCACGAGCGGAGAGCTACATAATGGCAGCAACAAGAGGAGCGTACCGAATGTCCAGCATGGGCTTGTTCGCAACGCAGACCAGATCCCACACCAGCGTGTACAGCTCGCTCGTGTAGTTGACGATCTCGTGCTTGTCGCGGCCGATGACGTACAGGATGAGTGTCTCGGAGACATTGTCGATGGCCTTTTCCAGCAGCACGTCGTTCTTCACCAGATCTCTGCATGCAAGAGCAGCAACACGTAAGCCGTCTGATCCATTGAATCTACTCTAGTTCTAGCCTGGCTTACCGAAAGTTCTGCGGCACATGCACGCGCAGCAGCCCCACGCGCACCTGCACGCTCTCATTGGAGCCCGACGGTCCAGCCGCTTGCAGCTGAGCGCGCTTGTGCAGCGTAGACACGCCCACGACCGCCACGATGCCGGCCGCGAGCGCGAGCAGCGTGCTGCTGCCCATGAGCACGGGCGCACTGGGAGCGGGCACCGGAAGCCTGAGCATGAGCTTCTTGGTCATCTCCGGAGCCGCTCGCTCGGGCTTTATGGCGCGCTTCGTCTAAGTACGACCCGATCCCGATCAGCATCAACTCAAGAATATCGGTTAAGTGTTCGAAAATCTATAAGTTCGGTTGCTGTATGTAACTTCAAGGAAAAATGGTGCCCGCACTTAAGCAGCGACTGCAGATACCGGTATCCAATCGGTAATGTACCACGCCCGAAATTCATTCGATAAAGCTGACGATGTCGTCGTTCTTGGGGCCGCGATGGACGTCCGAAGAGCTGCGCGCGTTCTACGTGCTGGTCAAGCGCCAGGGCCAGCGACACCACAAGGGCTTCGCGAATGGGAGCCACGTGTCTCACCATCCGCTGCTGCCACCTTTGCCCGGGAGAACGCCCGTGATGCTGCGTGCGCTCTATGATATGCATCGCGGGTATCTGTCGCTGGCCGAGGCCTCGGCCGAAGGCTTTTGCGCCATCATGATGGATCACTACAAGAACAACCCTCCGACCAGTCCCTCAGCTGGCGATGGTGAAGACCACGCGATGGCCAATGGATTGGGTGCAGCGGATGACGAGTGTGCGACAGGCGCAGTACAACTACCAGCCTTAGAGGTCGATGAGCAAGCCATGGCAGCGGAGTACAGCCAGTCGCTGAAGCGAGACGAGCACCCGACAAAGGCCGAGAGCAAGACCAAAAGACGCAAGACGTTGGATCTGATCCTCTCGCGTGAATCGTCCAGATCCGATGACTTGATGGCAGTCGAAGGCCGAGCCGCAGACGCAATACTGCCGCAGCCGCAACAGATAGCGAAAGGAGGACGGCGTCAGCACCGACTGGTCTGGTCTGCCAAGATCGATCGACGGTGGCTTACGGATCCATGCGCCAGTGCGCTCTCGGCCAAGAAGTTCGATCTGCCGTGGTACTACTGGTTCGAGTCAGTCTTCGACGCCGAGTTCTTCAACGAGAACCAGTTCATGCAGTCGCTCCATCAGATGGACCTGGGCAAAGTACGTACGCCGCCATAATACCAGGACCAAACTGGATCAGGACTCACACAGATTGTCTGGTGTTTCAGCTTACCAAGGCCGCGCGTCCGATCTGGTCCTCGGTCCGTGCGACCATGGGCCGCCCTCGACGGTTCAGCCCGCAGTTTCTAGCGCGGGAGAAGATCAAACTGGAAGTGTTTCGTAGTATGAAGCTACAAATGTCAGCACACCAGCAGGTTGGCAATGACCAGTATGATGATAGGAGTGTGTATTTATTCTGACCTCTGGTCGTATTTGTAGATGCTGTCGCATGGGTGGCAGTATGGATCGCCTGTGCCGTTGGCCAAGGACATGGTAGTTGTCGTCCGCATGGAGCAGCCGCGTGGGTTTCTCTTGGGATCGATCGACAGTATCTCACTAGAAGACAGCGCCTGCATCATCAAGGTGGCCAATCAACCTGACGCCGTTTTCCAGAGCAGCTTGCTTGGCGTGATGGTGCTGGAGCAGCCCAGAGATTTCCAGCAGCAGGATCCATCGAATCTCCTGGACGTGCGCGTTCAGAGTATCCACATCTCTCCCAAAGCGTCGGGCGATGCCAGTGCGAGCTCTTCCTTCGCCAACAGCAAACCGATGGAGCGATTTCGAGATGCGAAGTTGAGAGCACTCGTGCTGGTGCGCGAGTTATTGCAGCGGAAGGAGCAGCTCGTGGCTTCTCTGGCCAAGATGAACGATCGTGCACGGCAACAAACACCACCATCAACAACGCCTTCCTCGCGCAGGGACCGCGAGTGGTCTGCTGCGGATGGCCCAGAGGTTTTCCGCCAGCAGCATGCGTGGCTCTCTGAGAATTTACAGGTTACGAACCACTCGCTTCGACAGGCGTTCATGCAATTGCAACAGGTTTGTTCCCACTCTGATCCTATCCATGTTGATGCACTGACGGCTGGTTGATTGTATTGTTTTCTCAGACGATATCTGATGAAAGCGAACCCATGAACTCGAATGGCAGCTCAGCTGGGTTTCATGTGTCCGCTCTTTCAGCCCAACACGCCAAATGGGCCGATACTTTTGTCTCTGCGAGTCAAGAACGGTCGCATACGATCTTGTCCAAGATCATGGCTCCAATGGGCCAAGCCCAGAGGCCTCTGCAACCTGAAACCAAGCAGCTTGTAGTTCAATGCATGAGCTTGATGGACATCCTGCTGCGTGGGAGTTCTGGCACGTCATCTATCCCCTTGGATATGGTGCAAAATCTGTCGACCCGACTACTAGAAGGCATCCAACCAAAGCACATGGCCAATATGGATCTCTGCACGGAACTTCGAGCTACAGTCGATGGTCTGCTCCAGCGTTAGCTCTCATAATGGTGGCGTTAATGATAGGGACACAACATCGATTCCCTCTATAAACCGATGGTATCCGCCAGCTTGTTTAACCGGTTTGAGTCTCTTTTTGCCTCGCGCCATGACCGCAAGTGGCGCAAGTGCGTTGTCGATGGCGCTGCCGGACAGCGCGCGCCGCGCGAAGGACGAAGAGGACGACTCCGAGTACGAAGAGTTGATCCCGCCAGAGAACTTCGCGATGATTGAAAAGGGACTCTACCGCAGTACGTTCTCTCGCCGTCGCCCCCTGCTCATTCCTCTTCCTTGCTCAAGCTGATCTGTCGTTACGCAATGGCAGGCGGGTTCCCCAAGAAGAAGAACTTCGCGTTCCTCAAGAAGTCCCTGGGGCTGCGCTCCATCTTGACGCTCGTACTGGAGGACTATCCACTTGCAAACACGGAGTTCAATCGCATGCACAACATCAAGCTGCTGCAATTTGGCGTCCCCGGCAACAAGGTAAGGGAGGGATCTTGGTCATGCGATACTGTAGAGCTCACAATCTGACGGCATTCTCGTTCTTTCTCCCCGCATAGGAACCGTTTGTGGATATCCCAGAGGACGGTATCGTAGCCGCGCTTAATGCCGTGCTAGATAAGCGCAACCACCCCATGCTCATCCACTGCAACAAAGGAAAGGTAAACTGGATCGGATCGTTGGTTGACTCCACCGCATACGCACTCATGCGCTTGTTTGGTTTATATACGCGAATCCAGCATCGCACCGGTTGCCTGGTGGGGTCTCTGCGAAAGGTCCAGAAATGGGCATTCAGCTCCATCTTCGATGAATACATTCGCTTCTCCGCCCCGAAGCCACGCATGATGGACCAGCAGGTATGAATTTTCTCTGTCGTGCTGCGCGTGATTTGTTTGTGTATTTTTGCTCACGATTCGCCTGAGCAGTTTATTGAATTATTTAAAACGGAGCGTGTGAACCCAGACAACGAGCATCGCCCAAACTGGCCTGGACTCGAAAGATAAACCGATTTGCAGCACATCATGCGCCTTTAGGTGTAAACTCAATCAAACGCCGCGCGCACTTATAAAGCCCATTTCTTCTTACGGCATGTTGAATCATGAGCCCTATATTCTTGATTCACTTAAAACTATACTGGGCGTGGGTGTATATCCAATAGGTGGGATATGAAATTGGCGCATGCACTTAGCTGCTGGCAGTGGTGGGCGTCTTGGGCTTGACCATTTGGCTCATGGACGGCGTGACCTCGTTGAGCGAGAGCATGGGCGAGCGCATGCTCGAGTCCTTGGGCAGCGCGTACTGGAGCAGCGCAGCCCAGCCCGTGCGACCGGCCGAGTTATTGTAGCCGTAGATGAAGTACGAGATGCAGGCGAGCACGATCCAGCCCACGATGAGACCCATGGCCAGGTGGCTGATCTGGGCCGTAAGGTAGAAGTTGGCCAGCAGCGCGATGGTCTGGAGCAGCGGCACGAAGGGTGCCGAGAAGTTGGCCGGGTCGTTGGGCTCCTGTGGGCACTTGATGTAGAGCGTCAGCGCCGTGGCGAGCGTGAACACCAGGAAGATGATGGCCAGCACCAGGCAGGCGTCCGAGTTGTTGTCAACGTAGCCCTGCTGGTAAAAGTAGGTGCAGATGAACGCACAAGCCGCGAGCAAGGCGATGAGCTTGGGCGCGAGCTTGGGCGACTCCTTGCGGGTGCGAACCATGAGCAGAGACACGTTCGACATGTTGAACGACAGCAGCACACCGAGGTTCACAATGTCCCACAGCGTCGAGAACGGCACGAAGAGCGACACAAGCGTGAAGAAGATACCCGTGAAGAGCGTGTTCACGAACAGGTTGCCGTTCGAGTCGACCTTGGCGAAGATCTGAGGCATCAGGCCATCGCAGGCCAGAGCGTAGTTAAGGCGCGGTTGGGCCAGAATGGCGATCAGCACGACGACAGGCATGGTCAACGCCTCACCGGCACGCACGACCTCGGCAGCCCAGTGCAAGTTCTGGTTCTCAAAGCCAGCGCCGAAGCTGGTGGCGTCAATGTACGGGATCATGCCCGAGAGTACGAGCGAAGCCAGGCAACTGAGGAACATCGTGCCGAGCACGACGCCGATCACGGCAATGGGCATGGTTTTCTTGGGGTTCTTGGCCTCGGCAGCGAGACAGCATACTTCATCAAAGCCCACGTAGCCAAAGAAAGCCTGCGAGGCACCAGTGATGACGCCCTGGTAGCCAAAGGCCATGGAGCCATCAATCTCCTGACGAGGAGGCACAAAGGGGGAGAGATTGGTGGAGTCCATGACGGAGAAACCAGCGATGATGATGAACAGCACCACCGTGACCTTGATAGTAGTGATGGTGTTGACGAAGAGCTTGCCGAAGCGAACACCGCAGAGCAGCACAGCCACACTGAGCGCGGTAATGAGCGCAGCGAGCAGGTTGGCGTACTCCTTGTTGAGCCAGTGATAGTTGCCATCCGGATTGCCCTCGAGAAGCCAATCCTCGATCTTCTGCGCCCAACTACGGGCCACACCGGCACCAGACACACCGTACTCGAGCGTCAACAACCAGGCACCAATCACAGCAGCCAGCTCACCGATGGCGTGGTACGCGTAGGCGTAGGTCGAACCCGAAGAGGGGACGCGCGTGGTCAGCTCCATGTAGGCCACACCGTTGATGCAGCAGACAACACCACCAATGATCCAACTGATGACGGCGGCGGGGCCGGCCGTGCCCGAAATGATGTCACCGGTCGTGGCGAACACACCGCTACCAACAGTGCCACCGATACCGATACACAGCAGATCGAACAGCGACAGCGAGCGCGGCAGGTCGCTCGAGTTCTCCTCGGCGTCGATCACACGCAGCGGCTTGGTGCGCCAGACATTCTCGCTCAGCGTGGGCTGAGTCTCCATGATGGCAAGCGACCGACGGCTGGAGGCAGAGGAGGCGGCGACGGCGGACTTGGTCTTCGTTGGCGCAATGGTCTTGCCACTGACGCGGTAAATCGGCGAATGAGAGAGTGAGTGACCGAGGGATTTGACGGAGGCCGGGACCTGGTGGCTGGCTGGCAGCAGAGACGTGGCTGTGATGGGCCTTCCTCTCGTAGCTGCAACGCATCTTGGTTGTCAACCGGATGGATGGGACATGTCCGGAACAGACGCGCAAAGAACTGATCCCGGCCGTCCTATCAGGTCAGAAACGACGCTTATAACACCAAGCTGATGGCCAGCGCCATTTTGGTAGCCGCGCACTCTTGCCGCCGTTGCAAGTGGGGCCAAGGTGACTGCAGGTGCATGGAGACGACGCTGTTCAACGTACGCGAAAAGAGCGGCGTGTAGGTCGGCGGCGAAGCGTCGCGAGTTGGTCACCATGATCGCCCATGAGGAGCGCCCCATGCAAATGATGGGTGCACATAAAAAGGACATTAATTTGCCAAAGGATACGAATATGCCTCGTCGCGGAGGGAAGATGGAGATGCTTTGAATGTGGATGGAGGGAATTCGTGCACATTATGGAGACGTATAGTGTGATAGCTTATGCAAAGGCGCCAACATTCAGGCGTGCATTCACCATATTGGTGGATCGTGAGGGCATTGCATATGGTTCACCAAAGCTGTTCATTATCACACTCAAAATCGGATCTAGACGGTTTCTCGTTTATTCCATTCTTTCTTGTATGAGACGGGAAAACTGAACTCCTGGATAAGGAGATGGGAGAGAATCGTGGTAACGGTAGCATCAATCAGCCTCTCGACGACTGGTGAGCTGGAATCTGGAAGCTGGAGCATAGATACACATCAAGCAGTTTGCTCAACCGTGCAGCTGGTTGAACCGAGTCCAGTTGAACATGAGCAGACTCAACAAGCGCAAGGTTCATCATCCTGTCATGTCTTCCGCAGCTGCAGGGCCTTCCAATCAATCACCCAAATCAGTATCTTCAAGTGCGTGCACCAATAGGGATCACTAGACAGGCCCCGTCAGCCCTCTCATATGTTGCGAGGCCAAATCAAATCCTCTTGAAGTTTAGAAGCATTAGAACAAGCTGACAATTGATACAACATCCACGACCATCAACTGCTTCGATTTCGCCAACGTTGACTGTGTAATCCAATATCTCAAATCCCTTCTAAATCAACTCATCCCGTTCATGCGAATATGTTTACGTCGCTGTAAAACGGTTCAGATACAAACACATTCAACTTCACTTGGGTGTTTTACCTTTATTCATCATCATCATCATCATCTATGTACGATATCCTTCCTTCCTACTACATTCACATATCGGGAAGGGATATGGTGTGGGATTTACTTATTCCTTCATCATCTGGGTCATGGACGGACCGACCTCGTTAACCGAGAGCATGGGCGAGCGCATGGTCGAGTCCTTGGGCAGGAAGTTAAGCAGCGCAGCCCAGCCGGTGCGGCCAGCCGAGTTGTTGTAGCCGTAGATGAAGTACGAGATAATGGCAGCGCCGATCCAGGCGCACGTGAGGCCCATGGCCAAGTGACCGATCTGCGACGAGAGGTACCAGTTGGCTAGGATCGAGATCGTGGGCAGCAGAGGCACCCACGGGGCCGAGTAGTTCTCCGGGTCGTTGGGCTCCTGGGGGCACTTGAGCCAGATAGCGGCGCAGAAGCCGAACGTGATGACCAGGAAGATGATGGCAACCACTAGCGAGGCGTCCGAGCTGTTGTTCATGTAACCCTGCTGGTAGCAGTAGGTCGAGATGAGAGCGCTGCCCACGAGACCGGCAATCAGCTGGCGGGCGAGCTTGGGCGACTCCTTGCGAGTGCGCACCATGAGCAGAGCCACGTTGGACATGTTGAACGACAGCAGGATACCGAAGCTGACAATGTCCCACAGGGTCGAGAACGGGATGAAGAACGCCATGACGGTGAAGAAGATACCGGTCAGCAGCGTGTTCACGAAGAGATTGCCCTTGTCGTCAACCTTGGCGAAGATCTGGGGCATCAGGCCATCGCAGGCCAGAGCGTAGTTAAGACGGGGCTGGGCCAGGAACGACACCAGCACGACGACAGGCATCGTGACGGTCTCACCAGCGCGCACGACCTCGGCGGCCCAGTGCTGGCCGGCGTAGTCAAATCCGTTGCCGAAACTGGTAGCGAGAAGGAACGGACTCATACCGGACAGAACGAGCGAGGCGAAGCAACTGAGGAACATCGTGCCGAGGACAACACCCATGACAGCGCGGGGCATGACCTTCTTGGGGTTCTTGGCTTCAGCGGCCAGACAGCAAACCTCATCAAAACCGACGTAGCCGAAGAAAGCCTGCGAGGCGCCAGTGATCACACCCTGAGTACCAAACGACATGGAGCCGTCGAGCAACTGGCGCTCAGGCACGAAGGGCGAGAGGTTGCTGGGGTCCATGACGGCGAAACCAGCGATAATGATGAAGAGCACGACGCAGACCTTGATGGTGGTGATAGTGTTCACGAAGAACTTGCCGAAGCGAACACCGCAGAGCAGCACGACCACACAAAGAGCCATCATGATGGCGCCGAGGAAGTTGGTGTAGTCTTCGTTGATCCAGTTGTACGTGTGGGACGGGTGCTCTTCAACCAGCCATTCCTGAACCTTGGACGCCCAACTACGGGCCACACCAGCACCAGACACACCGTACTCGAGCGTCAGCAGCCACGCGGCGATGACAGCGGGCAGCTCACCGATGGCGTGGTACGAGTAAGCGTAGGTCGAACCGGACGAGGGGACACGCGTGGTCAGCTCCATGTAGGCAACGCCGTTGATACAGCAGACGACACCACCGATGATCCAACTGATCACAGCGGCCGGGCCGGCCGTGCCGGAGATGATGTCGCCCGTGGTGGAGAACACACCACTGCCCACTGTACCACCGATACCGATACAGATCAGATCGAACAGCGACAGCGAACGAGGGAGATCGTTCGAGTTCTCCTCGGCGTGGATCACCGCCATGGGCTTGGTGCGCAGGATGTTCTCGACGAACGTGGGCTTCGGGCCTTCCATTGTGACTTGGTGGTGCGAATTTCCGAATGACCAGACAGAGTGAGTGGCCCAAGTGTACGCGTACAACACCTGAACAAGTTGTACGGCTGGCGCTTCTTTGTTGGCCCCCTTCCCAGACGCAAATCCATTCCATCGGATCAGACTCGAGAGGTCGGTCACAGGGATGAGGAGAAAAGGATGGACAGGCTATGTCGCACCCAGTTGACTGGAACCATAAAACGTCCCACTTGGTTTTTGCACCGAATGGGGGAAAAGAGCCCGACCGTCCGGAAAAGAACCCATCATCCTCCACACGCCCGTCTCTCCTCCTTGTTGAGGTCTTTTATGCGCCTCCCTTTTTAGGTCAAAGGGATCCACACATACATTTCCCAAAAAAGAGCCTGTTCCGGGATTTGCATTCTCCATCACCGGGCCAATCCTTTTTTATAATAGAGATACGCAACTCCCTCACAAGCAAGTCTTTCAAACAATTGTGCAATTCAAAGATTCTATGTGCACCGTTTGGACAAACCACAAGAATGTGGGGATGAAATCCCACTTTAGCCAGGTGGGGAGGCACATCACTCCAGCAACGGTACTTCTGGCTGAGAGGCCAAACGCACGTTCTCTATGCAGATCGCAGCACGTATTTCATTCCCGAAACCCGGCTCTTTGAGTCTTTTGTGGGTAAGCCTAATGAACTGATACATGATGGCCGCTCTTTTACAAGGTAAACTACACTTGGTGAATGTATGTCAAAAAATGGGTTGGGTGCTGCGTTTTATGTGTTTATGGCCCAAGCTTCCAAACATGTGATTACGGAAATTTGCACCCTGCTATGGATCAGCTAAAGGAATGAGACAACGGCGGTCTTAAAGGTTTCTTTGTGGAAAACTTACACAGTAACTATTCATTAGTAAAATTTAGTTGAATAAAAGATCTCATGCGAAAAGAGCAAGATACGCTACTTTCAGATATGGCCGGCCGGACCAGATGCGCGAGATGATGCACGGATCCCCATTCTTGGCCTTTGTCTCTCTACCGCCGTTTCAGTATGTGGCCCATCAGCGAGCAGAGTTGTTTGACATTGAGGTTGCGACAAGTTCTGGGCTGTCTGATTGTAACATACGTTTTTGAAAACTGATCAAATGGAGAAAAGTGCTGCTGACAGTGACCAAAAGCAGCCACAGCCAGTACACTGTATACCATACCCTTGCATGAATTCTTTTTCGGGTTTGATTCTCCATACTGTGCACGTCACACAGATGTGCAGTTTGGCAAATGGTCAGTGGAAATAGCGTGAATTGCTGTGAAAGGATGCGTAACGGTTCATGGGTGCAAAGGCATTCAATTACAAGCCCAAGATTCCTTTGGCGCTTGCTGATAGGCTCTGCTGGTGATGACAGACCGCTGATCACCTCGCGACCATTCTTGAATCGGGGGCCCAGCAACATCTTGATTTCCCTTCTCGTGTGTGCTGGGCGTGCTGCTCAGGGATGTGTACACCAGAGACAAAGCCCTAAATCGTCCGCACGCGGGCCACACTGACCACGCATTTCCTGTGCCGCGCGCGTTCCCTCCTCCTGTCGCGGTCGTGCTTGTCCTATCAGCAGCTCCCTCTCTTCCTGCGGACTTGCGGCCGTTGCCACCTACAGTGTCATCGCTTCGTCGCAACTGACCCAGCGCCAGGATGTGCTGCGCCTACTATGTATACATACCGTACAGTGGATTGCTGCTTGTCCAGGGAGAGCGCACTCTCTCATTCAGAAACCACTTCTTTTGAGCCGCAAAGACAAGAAAAGATAGATGCAGTGACAGGTGCAGTGGATGTATGTACTGTATGGCTTGAGTTTTCCAGGGTTGGAGGGTACTGTATACGAGGTGCAATGGCGGATTCAGTTGATGGGTCGATGGATTGCCAAGGGATGATGAGCCATGGTGACTGCCGGAGGAGGAGTCAGTCACGGATGTGAACGTATCGCAGCTGCTAGGCATGTACTGTACATTCGTAGTAGATGCTCCTCCGAATCGGCGCATCGTGCTGAGCTTGCCAACGGCCGCCGCAGCACCGCAGCTTTGACTGCATGCGTGCAGCTCGTCTCCTTCGTCCAAACAACTCCTGCCCAAAGTACGATTGAAGTGAGCTCGCCAATACGCGTCTGCGATTGGCTGAAAACTGAGGTGGCATCAAACTCGCCGATTACGCGGCCCAAACGTTTTAGCTTGGAAATTTGCGAGCGAGATGGCATTCTCAACCTGAAGAGTGCTAAAATGTACGGTCACCGGCGCCTGCACTGTGCTGGTCACCCAACAAATTGGACGGTACACTCACTCGCGTACACTTTTTGCTCTCATAAATGTACGGACACGCCGGCCGAGTGACTGACAGGTCAATTGCCCTTCGCGTGCGTCTGTCTCCGAACGTACAGATCCTCCAGGAGGAGAAGGGAAGTGGGATGGAACGGGAAGGCATAGCCAAGCGCCGCTGATATCGTTCTTCCTGATTTACGGTTCCAGCTCTCACGTGCCTTCGATCGCGGCCACCGCACGCTCGCACAAGGCCAGCAGCCCGCTTTGGCTTGTGCTGTTGTACACAAGCTTTACCTGTCGCGAAGCACCTATGCGTGTCAAGGGAATGCGATGGCTCTCGATGGTGGCGATGATCTCCAGCAGCCGAATGGCCTGCTCTGCGATGTGTGCGACGCCGCCGTGCTCTTTCACGACTGAGAGCGCGAACTCGTGCACCCCGGCGGCCATCAGACGACCCACGCGGTCCTTGTGCACAACTAGAAACGCCATTCAGTCCACGATACAACTCACGAGAAAGAGAGAGAGCTAGCTTTGCTGCGCTACTGTACCTGGCGAATCGGATGTGAGTGCGAGATCGCAAAAAAGCAAGCATGCGATGTACGAGAGCGCGCTGCGGAGCGTTGGGTTGCGGTCCTTGCCGGCTTTCGTCTGCGCAAGAGCATTGATGAGGATCGAGTGGCCCCTGCAGCGAATGAATTCGTCCTTCGTGTCGTCTGAGGGAGTTCAAGAATTGGGTGAAACGTGTGAGTGTATGCTCGGCATTTTGCAGACGAACCCGCCCGACTGGACCAACCGCTGTGCCGCATTGCGATCTCAAAGAGCTTGTACATGTGCCACTGCAGTAGAATATGACGCTCGAGCGGTATGCCTTCCAAGCAATCCAGTGCTCGCTGCAGAAAGCCAGCCTCGACCACATCGCTTTGAGCGGAGGCTGCAATAGAATCGCATGTTACACAAGTACCAGACGTCGATCATTCTTGTGGATAGCCAACCTTCAAGTGCGATGAGCTGGAAGAGAGTGCGACATATCGCTTGTACAATGCGCGGTGAATCGCTGAATCGATCCAATACTGTCGCGCACATAGAAATAATGCCGAAGTCGCGCAATGCGAGCTGCACAATGCTCTCTACGAGGCACCGTCACAAGCATTCAGTGTCTAAGGTCTGATGGAGACAGTAAAACGGTGCTTACCATGTTCGTAGATCGCGGCAAAGATCGCCTCACATGCCTGAAGCGCTTCATCTTCTTTGACACATGCTGCCAGTCGTTGAGAGAGCATCTGGAGCAGGCCTTGCTCGGCCATGGCGCTTTGATTATCCGCTACGACAAACAAGTACATTCAATGCCGAATCACTCATCAAGCTCAGAAGGTGCTCACTCTACCGTGAGGAACGCCAGGCGTATCGAAGCACATGACAGCCACGAGTGCACACGTCTCTGTAAACAGTCGAGCGCAGTCCGGATGGCACTGAAGACCACTGGCCAGTAAGGGCAGGAAACCGGCGTCCGTGATTCTCGTCTGAATATCAAGCTCTGTTGGTTCTGCAATCACCAGAATGCAATGAGATGATTTCAATATATCTGCAGCAGAGCTCACGATGGCAAACCTTTGAGAGAGATCATGCGGCGAAGCAAGTGCACACAGTCGGCCAGAACCAGCTCATGCTCATCGACCAGAGGCTGAACGAGATCGTGCAGCACTGGCAGAAGGCCTTGGTCCGCCATCTCCAGACGCACGGCCTTGCGCGCCAGGATCAGTCGCGTCCATTCATTGCATGCGCGTCGCACTGCATACGGGTCTTTGCGGGAGCTGCCTTGGTTCACAACGGCCAGAACTTGGTGGTAGTCCGCGCAGTAGAACTGCATGGATGGATTTCTCGACTGGTTGGAGATAGAGAGTTAGTTACCCAAACGACGCAAAAGTGGCCCACCTTAACCTATGTAAACGATAAATAAAGTAGGTCTACCTTAAAGCCTTGTGACATCGAAGAGACACTCGATTTTAAGCTTCGACTGATCTTTGCTCTCAGTCGAGTTGACAACGTTGGATGGTAATTGGGGCAGTTTCTTATCTTTCTTAAGACTCTCTCTATCTATTCACCTACTGGCATTCTTGCACGGCGGTGCTTTGGGTGGATTTGTTCTCTATTCTTTAGGTGAGAAATTCAACAAAACCACGCGGAACAAAATCTTATGAAAAAGCTTAGGCGTGTGTGCCTGCTGGGCATCTAACGTAACCTTGCCGTGGCGACCATTCATCCTCTGCGCATGCAGACATTCGGCTGGAGAATATTCTCCGCCGCATTGAGAACATCCAAAGGGTTGTGCGGCTGTCCGTCCCCATCTGCACAGTTTGGCCGCCCGTGGAGAGAGCCATGCTGCTAATGAAACTGTCTATTGCGCACCCATTTTCACAGGCGCTGCCCTCTTGAATAGATGCGACGCGTGACAATTACCGCCTCGAAAGGATACAAAAACGGAAAACCTCGTCTCTCCTAACGCGATCTTTTAAGTGTTCTCACATTTCTTTATCGTATCGCATAAGTGGATCTTGAACAGCTGCATAGGCCGAAGCGCGTCGCTTCGACTTTAAGGGGTCCCGTAAGTTAGTCGACTTCTCCCGACTAAAACC
The DNA here is from genome assembly GCA_023334555.1 of Elongisporangium undulatum. Taxonomy (NCBI): domain Eukaryota; phylum Oomycota; class Peronosporomycetes; order Pythiales; family Pythiaceae; genus Elongisporangium; species Elongisporangium undulatum. The sequence continues at coordinate 45,863 of JAADVF010000075.1, read as the reverse complement.
TTGGTTCCGAGGTTTTGAGGTGCAACCCTGATAAAAACGGCCTTTGAAGCGACGCCAAAAAGTTTGGGGGCACCAAAGCTCTTCGCAGATCTCGACTGCCTCGGAAGCGTCAGCATCAGCCAAACACCGCCCTCCACACGCCAGAGCATGGGCAGACACGGCAAGACCCACGGAGAGTCCGGCTCCACCTACGAGCGCAGGGCCTGGACGCGCAAGGAGGACGACGCCATCATCCGCCTCGTGGATGAGTACGGCACAAAGCGCTGGAGCGTCATCTCGGACCACCTCAACGGCGAGAACCACGGCACGGAACGCACGGGCAAGCAGTGCCGCACTAGGTACGTACATGACTCAGCGCCCTGGGTCCTGTGTGATCCCAGAGGCCCTCCTTTGTGTCTCCATCGCCTTGTTGTCCGTATTGGCTGACTGGCTTCTGGATCTTTCCATGTTTCCCCTTGCTTATTTATGGTATCAGATGGCTGAACCACCTGGACCCGACTATCAAGAAGGATCCATGGACCACAGAGGAAGAGCACATCATTGAAGACGCACAGACGAGACTAGGCAACAAGTGGGCTGAGATCAGTAAGCTGCTCCCTGGCAGGTGCGTTGGCTGGTTGGCTGGCCAAAGGCGCTGGCTATGGACCCCACATGGCTCACCTGATACGTACCTTAGAACGGACAACGCCATTAAGAACCACTGGTACTCGTCCATGCGTCGCACGATGCGGCGGATGGCCAAGCAACAGAATAAGACTCTCGGCCAAACTGGCCGCGCGCTCACCAGCACAAAAGCACCCAAGCAGCTCTCATCCGCAAACGGACTGATGGATCTTTCCAGGAACCAAACTGGCTCAACAATGGCCAACCAGACCATGAGCTCTTCGGCCGCGGCCAAGCATAACTCGGCTATGTTCAAGGACTGCTTCTCTTCGATGGTCAAGAGCAATGCAAACGCTCAGGAGGACAGCGAGGCTGCAGGTAATGTGAATTGGTCTTCGCTGCCACCGACCTATCGAGCATCTGCGTCACAGAAATGCATGACCTCGACCATGGCAGGCAGTAATGGGCAGGCGAGCACGGCTCTGGTGCAGAAGAAGATCAACTCGAAGCGAAAACGCAAGGATCTCCGCATCTGCACGGGCATCTCACCGGGCGAAGGCGGCATGTTCATGCCAGATACGCCGCGACGCTTGCTCCATATGCAGCTTCTTCTCAAATTGCTCAGTTCGTCGGGCGAGGACACGTACCAACTGGCTGGCACAGCCAGTATTCACATTGGCAAGATGGATCTGTCGAGCATGACCGGCAACAGTAACAAGCGCAAGAAGCGCAACACGCATATGAAGAGCCCGACGCTTTCGATCGCCATGCTGCCGTCGAAAGCATGTACGAGCAGCTTCAGCTCTGGCGGGCATCCGCACTTGGATGATCAGCCATTCAGCGACATGGTTGAAAGCTCATTCCATTCGTTTGAGCATCTAGATATTGACTTCAACGAGGTAGGATTGAATGGACTCAAGAATGGAGTCTTGCGATGGGTTCGCTAACGTGTATCTGTTGCTGTCGGAGTGTAGCAAGTCGCCGAGTTTTTCAACATCCCGACACCAGCAGGGATGCAAGCACCGCATAGTCTACGCCGATCACCGCGGTTCACCTCGCCGGCAGGATTCACAAAGCAGGATGGCCAGAAATTTTCCTTCGATGACATTGATTTTCCAGTCGATATGGACGGCAACTCGCTCGAGTTTGTGAGTAACACGCTGGGCCTAATCTTCATCATGCAATGGATATTTGATGCTGACGTTTGGCTTCTTGGGTAACTAGGAAATTCCAGGAGATCATGGAGTTGCGTTGCGCCGGTCGCCCAGACTTCGTACCGATGTCTCCGTCGCGTTCCCACACGCAACAACAACGTTCAACCTGTCGCGTCAGCCATCCCCCCACAAACGCTTTATTCCGCCCACTATCGATGTGGCCATGCAACAAGATGCCTTTGAGCTTGACCACTCTATTACGCCGACACTCAAAAGCCCCCAGCTGCGACAATGGTTGGATGGATCCCCCAAGAGCTTTATTGCATCAGTGTAAACGTTAAATGAAGATGATCCTCAATGTTGATGTGGGTGACGACCTTTCGTTCTTATGGTCGAGTTATTTTTAGCTGCAAACGAAAGCCGAAGCAATGGACATACAGAAAAAGGATGATTTTGCAGTATTGTCAGTCCACAAACTAGACTTAAACCGAGGCAGAAATGTCATGCGGAAGTGCAATTTCGAGAAAATAAGTCTTCTGGGATGTAATGCACGACATATTGAGTTCACAGGAAAGACATTTTCAAGATACTCGAAATGATATCAATAATATGATACGTCAACGCAAGGCGATCTGGTTCCAGCGCGTTACCATTCGTGACGCGTAATCTTGCTATAGTATCGATTGTTTCCCCTTCAAATATGCACGTATGAGCACAGCATAGTTGGAAACAGGAGAGTGAACACATTTCTTACATTTCCTCGCGTGATATGCGCCAGTAGTACTCCGGGCGGGAGCCTTCCAGTGCCTGTGTACGATTAAGCATCTGCACAAACTCTTCATCGTGTGTGATGCACACCAGTTGGAAATTTTGTTGCCCTGATCGAGCATTCACAATGCTGCAAAATAAAAACTATTAGATCAAATCCCAGATATGAGGAGCATTAGCCAAAAAGTAACTTACTCGGTGATAGCTTGAGCCAATCCAAACTTGTTTTCTGTATCCAGGTTTGTCGTAGGTTCATCCAATGCCAAAATCCCACAGTTCAAGCAAAATGTTTCGGCGAGTGCCAGCCGAATGACTAGAGCAGCGAGAACCTTCTGTCCAGCACTGCAACGCCCTCGCATATCAATGAGAGCGCCTCCTTTTTTCATCACCACTCTGTAGTCATAGGAGCGAGTTGACTTGGCTGCTGCGGTATCGTTGTTTGAGCCACTCATCAATTCAATTGTGTCGATGTCATGCCCCTTGTATGTTATTTGCCAGAGTGAGCGAATGATTGTGTTGATTTCATCAACTTTCTTCGAGTGATATTGCAACAACGATTGATCCAACGCTTTGTAGTAGCGGTCTAGGTCAGCAACCGCCATGGTAGTTGTTTCAAACTGGATAAGCTTCGTACGATACTTCTCTTCCACATTTCGGAATTCGGGTCCCCGGAGCTGTATCTTGTCTTCTCGGATTTGATCGTCAAGTTGCTGCTTCCGTCCTTTCAAAGTTGCACGTGAATCGCGTACAGATCCCAGAGCCAATTTCGCGCTTCGAACCTTTTCCACAACCTCTTCGTACGATGGTAGCTCCATAATTTTCGTCTGAATTGCTTCAATTTTGGCCTGAATTGCAATAAGTTGCTCTTTAGCTGAGCGATGCTCCAGATTGTCCTTGATTTGCCGTTTCACCGTTTCCTGTTTCTCCAGAAGTTCCCTCGCATTCGCAATTTTCGGCGATAAACCGTCGATAGCTTGCGTTGCTTTGCTTTGTCGTTGCTTTGTCTGTGCAATTTGATGCCCTAATTTTTGCAGTTCCAGTTCTGGTTGGTGACGGCTTCCTTCTTCAACTTTTTGGTTCTTGTCAGTAAACGCACGTAAATCTTGCTGGATTTGCTGCAACTCTTTTCGCAAATTATTCTTCTTTTCATTACCTTGGACACGGTACGCCGTTTGTTGTGCTTCTTTGTCGTTGACATTTCGCAATAGGGCAGGCTCTGCAGTGGAAAACTCTAGCAACTTATCCTGCAACAATTTTTCTCTTTCACGCAACTTGTTTTGATCCTCCATCGCTCGATCATATTCCATTTTCTGCTGCTCCAGCGATTGCTTGTTTCCCTTTTTGTTGATAAGATCGCTCTGCATTTGCTGTAGTTTTTCATTAGTACGCTGAAGCTCCGCTTGTTTGTGTTGAAGTCGCTCATTTAACTCACTCATTTGCGCTTGCTTTTCATCCCTTATTGTTTGCAGCTCGGTCAAGCTCAGTGCGTTTCCTCCAAGAGACTCTGCAACCGTAGTGTTTAATCGAGTTTCTTCATTCTTGATGCGTGCTTTCATATCAACCAATTCTTTCATGAAGTCACATATATTGCTCATCGCTTGCTTTGCTTGCTGACTAAGCTCGAATTGTTCTTTGATAGAGTCGCACCGGCGCTTGTGCTCTCGTTCGTCTTCTTCCAGCTGCCGTCGTTTTGTTTGAATTTTTTCCAGCTCCAATTTTTTTTCAGGAATTTGTTCTTCTAATTGAATCCACTTACTCCAGCTTGGCATACTCGACTTCATATTCTCCCACTTCGTCCGAGCAATATTTTCTTGCGCCTCAGCTTTTTTAATCTTCTCGCTGATTTTGTTTCCATCAGTCTTTTCTTTGATGGCTTCAATAAAGGCAGACTCTTCTGTGTCGTCCATTCCACGTTGGCACAATGGGCAGCAATGATCTTTCACACCTTTCTTCTTGTAGATGTTCAAAAACGTTATTGTGTTCATGCAGAGCAACGTTTTAGCTTTCGCTTCAAAGTAAGCTTCTTGAAGGGTTTGCAGCGCCTGAGGTGCGTCTTTCATGTCCATGCCCATTTCATCCAAGATCATTTTCATCTCACTAATTTGGTTCCGCACCAAACCTGAATGTTCGGATCGAAGCGATGAAACTAAAGATTCCATGTGCTTTGACGAGGCAGAGCACTCCAGCAAATCTTTTACAGCAGTCTCCCATTCTCGGGTGACATCATCATTTGATTTGCCTCGTTCAACAACAACTTTATCAATGTGCCCGATCGCGTCAACCACAGATTCATAGTCACTTGGAGTTGCGCATCCGTGAAGAATTCCGTGAAAATCACTAATTATTTCAGCCAGCTGCGAATTCGCTTGGTCTTGTTTTCTTCGATAATCTGATCGCGTCGTATCCAACACGATCTGAGCACGCTCGTGCGTACGCAAAACACTCAATTTCGAATCAATTTCTTCTGTTTCAAACCTGTGATCGCTCAGTTTCTGGCTCGCATCTTGAATTTCGCTTTTCATCTGGAGAGTGTCGTGCGTCTCCTTGTACCTCTGGAGCGATTTTTCAGCTTCATCAATCTGGCTCGCTAAATACGTCAAATCTCGCTGAGAATGCACAGAAGCGCTCCCCAGCTTCTTCAGCTTTGCTGCAATTTTCTGCTTCTCCATGTTCAATTCATCGAGCTCACTCTTTGTGCTTTGTACTTTATCTTGAATATTGCGCAAGTCTGAGGTCGAATTGGTCACTTCAGCGGTCAACGCGTCATCTTCTTTTTGAAATGTCCGCTCAGCCTCATTCAAAATCTCTTGGTTGTGCTTGACCTTCTCTTTGAATTCAGTCACGAATAGCTTGATGTCATCTTCCTGTGAAGAAAGCGGCTGCTTGCGGAATGAATATTTCGTTCCGAAAGTCGATGCCAAGTTTATCAGCTCAGTGACCAGCACCTGTTTTGCTTCAATCTTGGCTTCCACGTTTCCCTTCTTTTTGCAGAGTTCGGAATACTCATCTTGGGCGTTCTTGTACTCGGAGTTCAGCTGCGACTCCTGCTGTTGTAGACTCTCGAGAGTGCTTATATGCTCTTCAATGATCGTGTCGTAATTATCAATCAAAGACTTCAACTCTTCATCAGAATCACTCATGAGCTTGTCGATGCTGTTGTAAAGTCGCTGAACATTCTCCTCTCGCTGACGCTTCTCGCTCGTGATGCGGTCAAGCATAGTCCGATGTGACTGGATCGTCGCGAGGACCTGCTCATTTTCTTCGACTTTGGCTTCGGCCTGGTCGATTTGCGCAGCTGCATCGGACGCGTCGTTGAGCACAAGCTGCAATTTATCCTCAGCGATCGCGATCTTGTGGCGAATCGTCTGCGCAGAGTTCATTTTCACGCTCAGCACATCGAGATCTCGCTTGAACTCTTTCGTGTCTGCGAAGCGCGCCTTGCGCAACTTGCGGATCGCTTCAAGTGCTTTGGTGTAGCGCGCAGACTCGAAAATATCGTCAAACCGCTTCTTGAGCACCGCGCCTTCCTGCAGTGGCCAATTGGACTCCTCCTGGTGGCAGAAGATGACGCTCTCGAGGATGGCTTTGGACACCCCGAGCATGTCCGGGATATGGCGGTCCAGCTCGCCGCACTTCTGGCTCATGCTCACTTTCTCGCCTAGCTCGTTCACAGCGCGGATTACGCCGTCCATGGCCTTGAACCGGACCGTGGTCTTGAGTTGCGTCAGCTGGAAAGTACGTTGCACGACCATGGGCTTGCCAGCGCGGTTGCGGAACCGCAGGCGAACACTGACCACACATAAAGCAGACACAATCAGGACCTCAACTGCAACTTAAGAGGCATAGCTGACTGGCGCGACTCACCTTGCCTTGACCTCGTTGGTGCCGGCGATCTTCGGGTCGTGCACGAAGCTCTGGCCGCCGCGCGCACCTGGAGGCAGCGAGCCCGTGCATGCGATCTTGAGGCACTCGATGATCGTGGTCTTGCCACAGCCGTTGTCGCCCAAGATCACGGTCAGCGGGTGGTAGAACTCGATGATCTCCTCGCGGTTCGGGCTGAAGGCGCGCACGCCGCGGATCGACAACTTGTCGATGCTGGCCATGCTGCCTGTCGCCTGGTGCCCTTGGCGCCAAATTCCCTTTGGGAATGTTGCCGTTACGACAGTTTAGTTACACCACATAACAGGCAACGGGATCGTTATGGGTACAATTGGGCACTGCGGTTATTTACATTGGTCCAGCAATTTACTGATCCGAATATACTGAAACCATAAACATTTGATTTCAATGTCAGTCAACCGAGGGAATGCAATTTGACTGGAACCCAGCAGCTCAAAGCTAAAAGGCAACCATTAGCTCCATCCTGCGTGCTCGTGGCCCGGCGCAGCTCATGGGCAAGGCGAATTTCTCCTCAAGAGGCGGCGGTGGACGTGGCCGCGGTCGCGGCAGTGGCCGTGGTGGTGGTGGCCGTGGCGGCGGTCGTGGTGGTGGCCGAGGATACGGTGGCGTCGATTTCCGTGCGCCCGGGTACACGGACGGCGTGGCCAAGAGCGTGGACGAGTCGATCGTGGGCATCCGCCGCTTTCTGCAGCCGGACGTACCGGGTTTCCACGGTGCCATCAAGGAGCGATACGCCGACTTTGTGGTACGCGAAGTGGCGCTGGCCTCTGGCGATGTCATTCGCCTGACGGACGCCAAGCAGTTCACACCCAAGAGCAAGAATAAGGACCAGCGCATCAGCCAGGTGTTCAAGTTCCACGTTCTATCGTACCTCAGTGGAGTGGCCAAGGCCGGCGACGATGCCGCAGCTGCGGCTGACCCCAATGCGCTGCCTGCGGCGTCGCGCATCCTCGTGGGCAAGCTCGCAGCGCGCATGCTGGGGCTCTTCAACCAGACCAAGCGGCTAGCCACGCAGGCTCAGAACCGAGCCAGCGTCAAGCCGCTCAAGGCCGAGATCACCCAAATCTGCGATGAAGCCACCGCGCAGCGGCTTGAAGACTACTTGCTCACTGTGCTCGCCGCTCAGGATGCCAAGCCGCCAGCCCAGGGAGAGGAGAAAGCAGATGACCAGGTCTTCTTCTTCCCCGAGATCCCCAGCAAGGAAGGTCGCGCCGCTGTGCACGAGTGCCTGCGTACGCACGTCGCGCATTCCGTCGTGTCCGATACTGTGCCCAATGCCGACGGAGTCACGGTGATCCGAGTGCGTCGCGTGAGCGTGAACGGCCGCAAGCGCAAGGACATGGATGACCGTGGCCGCAACAAGTGGCCGGCCGACCGCCCAGACTTCCTACAGTTTGTGCTCTACAAGCGCAACATGGAGACCAACAGCGTGATGAACCAGCTGGCACGGATCATGAGTGTCAACGTGTCCTCCCTCAGCTACGCCGGCACCAAGGACAAGCGCGGTATCACGACCCAGCTGTGCACGCTCTACCGCGGGTCCAAGGAGCGGCTCGAGATGGTCAACCGCGCTGGACGCGGCGACCTGGACTCGTTCAATTTCCTCGTGGGTAACGCGTCGTATGTGAAGGAGAAGCTGAACCTGGGCGATCTGCGTGGCAATCGGTTCTCGCTCGCGATCCGCAATCTGCCGGATGCCGCCACGATCAGTGACGCGCAGATCGACCACGCCGTCGAGAGCTGGGCTGCACGCGGATTCATCAACTACTTTGGGTTGCAGCGGTTCGGCACCAAGTCCATCGCGACCCATGAGATCGGCCGGGCGATCCTCAAACGCGACCACAAATTGGTGGTTGACCTGATCCTGAAGCCCCAAGACGGCGACGCGACCAAGATCGCCGAGGCGCGCCAGAAGTTCCAAGACGACCACGATGTCGACGCGGCACTGAAAGCGCTGCCGCCGTATTTGATTGCGGAGCGCGCTCTTCTCCAAGGCTTCCAAGCGAACGGTCCGGAGAATTACACGAACGCCATCCAGTTCATCCCTCGACACTTGCGCATGATGTACACGCACTCGTACCAGAGCTACGTGTGGAACTCGGTTGTGACTGAGCGGTTGGACAAGTATACACCCGATAAGCCGATCATTGGTGATCTTGTGATTGCGCAGGATGCGGCTGTGGCCGAAGACTACGTGGCAGAAGATGGAGATGAGTCTGGTGCTGCTGCTAATACCGATGCTGAGCCAGCAACCAAGAAACAACGCAGCGCCAGTGATGCTGTTGTCGTGATTACAGCGGACAACATCGATCAGTACTCGATCTACGATGTCGTGCTTCCGCTTCCCGGTTACGACATTGCGTACCCGCAGAACGAATTGAAACAGCGTTATGATGAGCTCCTGGCTGCCGACGGTGTGGACTTCAGCTCGCTGCTTCGCTCGACAAACTCAGAGTACCACTTGCCGGGCTCCTTTCGCCACATTCTCAAGAAACCGATCGATGTGACCCATGAAATCAAGCGCTACGACGACCCGACGCTTCCGCTTCTGTCTACCGATGTAGATATCCTCATGAACAAGCCGACGCCTGCATCTGTTCCCGAAGGAAAGTACCGTGCTCTGTGCCTCGAGTTTCAACTGAGTAAGTCTGCCTTTCTGTCTCTATGTCTAGGCTGGTTACACCGTGGTGCTGACGTACTCGTGATATAGGTCCTTCGTCTTACGCCACAATGGCTGTGCGTGAGCTCATGAAGCAGAGCAGCAACCTTGACGTCCAGATGAAGCTCAAGCAGGACACCGCAGTTGTTCATGAAGCTGCTTCCGCTGTCCCTACTACAGCGTAAAACAATTTGTTCGACTAATAGATTGGGAATAGAAACGTCCATTCAACAAAATCTACAGGAATCCATACTCTACTCATTCTGCCAGTTAGACTCAATCACCTCGCATGGAATTGCTGGCAACGCTTCTTCGAGACTCGTCACACTCATCGATGCATTCGTACGATTGCACCGGCCAAGAGTGCAGGCGTACTGGGTCAGTAGACAAGTGGTATGGTGGCTCTAACCGGTCCCGAGATGAGACCATAGTTAGCGTTGGAGTGGAATGCACCGGCAGTGGTGAAGAGTTGGTTCTCTCGATGTCATCGTCCTGTACTTGCGCGAGTTTTTCAGGGAGTCGGATGATGATGCTGCCTTCTTCGCGTCGGAACTCCAGCTTTGCGAGAAACGTTTTGGCGTCTTCAGTGCTCCCAGTCCATTCGGCTAAGTACTCTCGCAGATGGTCTTCAGAGAAATCGTACTGGAACTCTTCGACCCATTCGGAATCGTAGATTTGCACGCGCAAGTTCTCATTGCCATCCTCCAGCGGCCTGATGAACGCTGACACGATCACATACGAGCCGCAGGGAAGCTTGACGCCTTTCTTGGATAGCAATCGCATCTTCTGGACAGGTGACGTGGGCAGATGCAGCGATTCGCTTTTGTCGTTGATATCGATCGGTGTAGCAACCACGAAATCGGACCATTGGAACTTGATCACGAGTTGCGCGTAGTTGAATGCAGGAATGGATCGATATGCGATGGACTTGCGCATTTTGTCGTAGTCCATGCGCTTTTTCTTGGCGATCAATTCGACTTCGGTTATACCAATTACGGCTCGGTCGTACTCATCGTATTGCATGTGTTGGGCATTCGGATCGATATTGAAAAGGGAGTCGTCCATGAGCGAGAATGGCTGGGCCTGCTCGTGACGAACGTCATAGGCCAACAATGTGGGGTCGAATAGAAAGGACTCCATAACACGCCTTGATGACGCTCTTCGTCTGCTGCTAGCACGGCGCTTAGCATCGTTGTCTGCGGCAAACATGTTCATGTAATTCGGATTGGAATCTGTGACGGAGCGTAATAGGTCCGATACAGTTGACTCCACTCGAATAACTTTATTTGGTAACTGCGTTTCGGAAATATCAACGAATGTCACTCGTCGATTTGCCAGAGTTTCAGTTTGTGTATCGATTGCTGTATTGACAGGACTTTCATCCACTGAGCTCGATTCGATGGCAATCAAAGTTTCTTCGAGAACCTTAGCAACTTCCTCTTCAGTTCCTGTGTCAGAGTTTTCACTGACAAATAGTGGTGCTATTTCGAATTTTTCCATTTCTGTAATCTTCACGCTGTCTTCAGATGATGCATTAGAAATTGCATTCGGCAGTGTGTTCGCAGCCACTAACGCACACATTGCGCCAGTGAGCACATCGCGAACTTCATCCAATATGATTCTCTCTTCTTCGGACTGTGAATTATTTTGTATGCGAGCGCGTGCAATGAGATCGATTCGCTTGTCAGACTCAGACTCCTTTTCGAGCGGTTCGATTCCGCTCGGTAAATCTGTCATGGTGACCTCTATAACATCGTTCGTCAGATCAGTCGAACCATCGCCGACTTTTATGTAATCACCTACATTTCTATCAGCGATAAATATTTGATCAACCAAACTTTCCATGACTGAGACTGCCACTGGGTCCAGCTTTTCGTCCTGCTTCACTTCAAGCTCTAACACAAGTGGTGTCGTTACCATTGAAACATTGCTTGCTAAAGTAGAGACCAATTCGTCCAGCACCAATGTGATATCGGTATTGGGATCCGCAAGTTCAAATTCGTTCTGAAGCTTGATATCCGACCCATCATCAATTCTCTTTGAGCAGTCATTTGGCACTTCAAACAGAGGAATGTCCACTTCAGCTTCAATTATTGCAGTCTCATTTTTGGCCTCAGCAAACTCATGAAGAGCATCAATAGCTGAGTTATCTGTTGGTCCCTCGTCATAATTCGCTGGCACTGGATCAAGACCTGACACATTTGTTATCGCTGTTGCGTCGGCTATTTCTTCCAAGACCGATTTCACCTCAGCCAAGGCATCTGTGGGCAAATCGCCAATGGAGTGTATGCCAGCGAACTCCACATCTTGCTTGCCCTCAACAAATAATTTGCCACCAACTCTCGCACACAACTCAGCTAAAACTTGAGAAACTTCTTCAGTGGTCTGGTCGATGCGTCTGGCTTCTGGTTGACTTGGCGGAGCATTATCATTAACAGCCGAAACTATCGGTTTTCTACGAATTGAGTCGTTATCCAGCAATACCACTGAAACATTTAAATCTACCGATGGCTCGATGTCAAGGGCTTTACTTTCTGGCACATGAGAAGTGTCATTCACTGTCGATCCGTCAATCGCGATGACATTAGCGTTAGCACCTGCGCATTCAATGTCTGTAATAATATCAGTGGTAACTTTGGATACCACTTTCACAACCTCGTCGTCATATGTTGTCTGCTCAGCACAATCAAGCGGAAGCACAGATTCGGAAGGAACCATTGCTTCATAAGGTAAACTCTGATCGTCGAACTGTACGAATCCGAAGTCCACATCCATAGATGAATCGATGGAACTTGTCTCGATGAGTGGCGTACAAGCCTCATCTACTACTATTTTACCAATATCATTTGCACAGTCGATTACTTCAACAAGGTCACTGATCGCATTCATAATTTCTTCATTTAATGTCTCTTCAGATGAATCCGTGGATTTAGCGACTTGAGGTTCTGCGCGCTGATTGCTCACGCCCATTGATAAATCGATGGTGAGTACCTCGTGAAGTGGATCATCTGATGCTGCTTCATGCGCAATTGCCTCGATTGCAGTATTGACACACTCGATTGCGTCAACAATAGCAATTATGGTTTCGGAAATAGCACTTGTTTCGTTTTCATTTGCAGAAGAGTGTGTGGATTCAGTGATTTCGTCAATTGTTTGCTCAGGCGGCAAACTGTGGTCTTGTTCACTAACCGTTTGGTCCCACTCTTCATTAAAAGCCACTCGTTCCGGTGCGGCTACACTTGATCGAATAACACCATCGAGTAACGAGTTCAAAGTCGTCGCAACTGGGTCGGAAGCGCTTTCCAGCACAGTTCTTATACGATTTTGCTCTGATACCTCAACTGTCAGCATCTCTGGCAAGTCGAAAGTGTCGTTTGGTAGTTCTGCTTCCAAGTCTGCTGTGTTCTCTGCTGCAAGTGAATACTCTGAAGCGATCTTTATCAATTCCGCTGTGCCTTTTGGAGCTTCACAATCTAGGATTACTGCTTGAACAACGCTTTCAATAACCTCTACAGTAGTTGATGCATTCTCCAATACAGAGGTTATGGCTGCTAATTCAGCACCATCTTCATCAACAGAAGTGGGTTCTACGCTTTCGTTGACTTGTAGTGAAGCATCGGGATGGATCGCCTCCGTTGGTTTCGATAATTGAGTCATTTCGATTTGCTCTTTTGACGCGGCATCAACCACAATGTCAAGAAGAGGAAGGTCTTTGATAGTGACTGTCGGCGATTGTTCAACCTCACAATATGATTCAACAGCATTTACTATTGATTGCACCGTGTCATCGACTTCATTTTCATCATCAAGGAACACCGAGCTGTGATCATCGTTCGTTGTTGTGATCTCATCCTGCATTAATTCGTCGCCATTAAACGTTTTAACTGGTGCACATGCTTCAGTTGGCGAGCCAACGGATGATCCATCCACAGTTGATATCATAAATGATTCATACATAGAATCTGTCTCCACAGGTACAAATGACGCGCATGCTACTGCATTTAACATAGATTGCATAGTATCTTCGATTTCTAGTTCATGAGCACATAATACCGTCGGTAAAGCATTGTCCATTCCTGTGACCTCATCAGACGTCATTTCATCGGGTATTTCATCACAAGATGCGGTGATCGATTCAACAGGTGCAATGGGATCGGATAGCACTGGCTCTTCCGCTGGCGTTTCAACTGATTCAAGCGTAGATCGCGGGGTGTTTTCAAGCTCCACTTCGCAAGTTGTTTCTGCAGAAAGCTGAACATCGGCAATTTGAGTTGTATGTTCGGTTTGTAGACTGACTATGTCCGTTTCACATATTAACTCATTTAAAGTGGCCACTTCAGTAGTCGGAGTCGGCTTGAGTTCATTGAGCTCATTGGTTGGTGCTGGCGGCTCCGATACGATTGTTGCAACCGTGTTCAACATAGAGAGCACTGCACTTTCGACTTCAAGCGCATCAATTGACGATACCGAGAGTTCCTGATCGCGCGTTTCTTCGACTGTTTTGAGCATCGACAACATGGTATTTTCTATAGCCGAATCATCGACCAGCGATTGTACAGGCTGAATATTATCATCAGTGGCTGTTACATCTTTGAAACCAGGCTGTTCAAGCATAGAATCGCTGGCAGGCATAGCAGGTTTATCTGGTTTGGGCTGGGCTGTTGGCAGTTCAGCTCCTTGCGCAGCTCCTTCCACATTATTTACCATGGCAAAAACAGTTTCTTCTACGTCAATCGGTACCAACGATGTCGCAATGTCGTCCACGATTCCCGAGACTTCGTGAATACATAAATTATCAGCTGAAACTTGAACAATCGACGTGGTTTCAGCTTCTACGACCTGCTCTTCTGATGCTTGAGCTGGTAAAACACATGTAACGATGGGTTCGTGAACTGCATCTACCATCGCTGGCAGTACTTCTTGCACAACTAAAATGTCCGCTAGTGATTGACTATCATCAGCGAATACACTGTCTGCAATACTGTCAGTCTCGATTTCGGCAAATGGCATTATTGTAGGCAATGGATCAGTCGGCTGACTCATGCTCACTGTGTTTTCTGCCTCTGTGAAACCTACCAGCGATGTAACATCAATTGCAATACCAACATCGACAAGCGGAATTGTTCCCGCTGGTTCGAGTGCCTTATTTCCATTTGATACTGAGGCTGTTGACAAAAGTGATTCATTTTCAATAAAATTCAATATTTGCGCCATGGTTTCATCAACTTCCTGCAAAACGACCGGCAATTTAGTGGTCGATTGAGAGGTGCTCGTGATATCATCATCAAAACAGACTGGAGCTTCGCTGAGTTTGAGATCGTCCGGTATAATGTCAGCAAACGGGATCGTTGGTGGTGGTGGAGTTGATTGCGATGCGGCTTTTTGAATAGTAGCGTCAATAGCACCCAGTATCACTTGCAGATTATACTCGATAGTATCGAGATCGTACGTAGCACAAGTAAATGGCTTTTGCACAACGTAATCAAATAGTTCTTGACTCGTGAGTGTACCTGTTACTCCACTTGTTTCAGCGTCCGCGTCATTGTTTGAGGCAGCGTCAGACCGAAAATCAAGTGACCCATTGTGTTCTGGTATAAGCTCCTGGCAAACTTCTTCGTCTGCACTCGAACGCTCAGACAAAACGAATCCAATTCCCTCATTAAAAAACACAATACGAGTTTCAGCGGTATCGTTGTTGTCCTCAAGCATATTTTCATGTATGGATTCTTCGTCATCGGGCGGCAATGCGAATGTTGCGTCCTCCGACGACATTACGTCAAACACTGTTTCTGGAAAGCATTCGTCGCCTTGCGCATCAATCGTCGAATCAAATACGGTCTCATTTGGTGCCTGGGATGTAATTAATTCTCGGAGAGCAATCATGTTTATCAGTTTGTTCAAAGTTTGGACCACATCCTCACACGGTTCTGCAGTCTCTGGGCAATAAAATTCGGTGCTAACAGTGGATTCTTTTTGGTTTGACGCCATCTCATCAGCTTCCAAAACCTCATCCGATCGGATTTCAATATCCTCTTCGGGTCTCACTGATGTGTCGTCCAATTCAACTCGAGTCACATCCGCTTGCTGCTCAGCATAAAACTCGGTTGCTGTTTCACTTGTTGTTGCAAAGGAGGTCTCACGTAGTGCGTGGGATGTAGTTAATTCTTGGACAGCAATGATATGTATCAGCTCGTTCAACAAGTTGACAATATCGTCACACGTTTCTTCCGTGCGAGAAGTGGATTCTATTTGATTTGGCACTATCTCTTCAGCTTCCAGAACCTCATCGGATCCAATCACTGTGTCGCCACATTCGGTTTCCACAGGTGCGTCGTCCCATTCAACTGGAATCGTACCCGCATTTTGTTCGGCTAGAAATTCGGTTGCTGTTCCACCAGTCATTCCATCCGAGTCCAAAAACATGTCTGGTGATGGCACCGAACTCTCAGCAGAGCTGACCGAATTGCTCTCAACCACTGCTATCTCGTTCATGGATACTGCGTCAATAGCATCAGGTATTATCTCATCAGCAGGATTTCCCACAGCCACCAATTCAGAAGAGTCGGGTACCTCTGAGCTGCACGTTTTAGATTCTTCAGTAGCAACAACAATTTCTTGCAACTCTGGTTTGGAACATTCAGAATCGCCGACAACTTCAGCTGGATTTTCAACGGCAGTCTCAGGTGAGGTTGCTTGAGAATCGCTTTTGGAATTTACAACAGGATGCGATTCAATTGCTTGAGAAGACGGCAGCGGGTCAATAGGCATATATGCCCGCGCATCCTCAAGTTCTTTGCGTATTGATCGTTTCAAAGCGACAATAGTGCATGCACCCGCTTTAATGGCACTAACGAATGCGAGTGCCATGTGTGGTGCAATGAACTTTACATGATCAACTGGCGCAAATGAGGGAACAGGTTGCGCAACAGTAACATCCAGAGAACCAATAGGTTCGTCACAGGCTTGTTCTTTGGGAAGTTCGGTGTCATTCATGGTATCAGTCGATTCCAAAAGTGACTCAACTGCGTTTTCTGCAATTATCACTTCTGGTTCGACAACTTCTTCTTCTTCTGGTGTAGCAATCAAAACCAATGACTCATCGGGAGCAGCAGGTTCAATCGCTAATGCTTGAACCGCAATTGGCTCAATCACATCCTGTTCACTTGAATCATTGAATACATTATGGCACTCCTCCGAAGCGATTTCATTTGATGGAATGTCAGTGTAAATCACAGGGAGTTCAGCTGCACTAATATCACGAGAAAACGCGCCCACCGGCCAACATCCATCATCGACTGGATATTGAATCTCAATGAAGCCTTCCTCGTCATGTTCCGTTGTAGCATGTGATTCTGGCTCGACGCCCGCGTCTGGGCGATTGTCGGATCTGGTACTGGTATCGACAGGAATATCGTGAGCGATCAAGCTGCGTTTAACGGTCACGATAGCGCATGCTTCCGCACCCATCGCAGCTACAAAAGCGACTGCCGTACGTGCTTCCTTGTGCCCAGATGAGTCAGTTACAGACGAAATTTCAATCGGAGCTGAGATGGCTTCAACTGGTTGCAAGGCAATGAATTCTTCACTCTCCGTGATCTCGCAGTGATCGTCCGAGTCGTTGCTTATCACTGGTGAAGGATCAGAGCATTCTTTTCGCTTCGTAGATATGAGAGTACATGCTTCAGCGTCCAGGACTGTCATGAATGCGACTGCTGCTCTCGCTTCATCCGAACCGACTGACATCTGGGAAAACTCTACCACAACTGAGCTGTCTTGTGAGACGCCTGAATCTTCGCTCACAATAGCCGCATCATGATCATTCGTATCATCTGCAATCTCTGAAGGGAAATGAGGCTCTGAGAATTCTTTTCGCTTCAAAGAGACGAGAGTACAAGCTTCGGCATCCAAGACGGTCATGAATGCGACCGCTGCTCGTGCCTCATCCGACACAGATTTGATTGCCTGGGAAACCTCTGGCCGAGCCACATGCTCGTCAATCTGATCTGGTTCTATAAAGACACTAGTTGACGTATGCTCTTGAGTAAATGAAATCTCCTGCTCTCTTTCATCATAAATATTCTCTTGGTTGGGTGGCTCCGTCACGATTGCATCTATTCCATCTTCTTCATCCATTGCCCGATGAGTGTCAGACAACATTGATACATCAGCTGCTACCAAACCGACTGCGTCCTCCAAAGATTCATTTTGTATCTCGTTCTCAACAACGACAGGAATTTCATTCACAGATTCATCCTCAACATCCACTTCTTCTTCACCAGGACAATTGTCCTTCGAGTCGACAGAGTTTGTGCACGCGAGCGATTCAGCTGCATCCACATCTTCATTTGCAGAAGTAGCTTCCTCTTTAGGCAAACGTGAGATAATGCTAAAGCTGCTTGTTAAGTTTTCAGCTAGAAATGCAACCTCGCGGACAGTTTCGCTTGGAACGTCAGCACCATAGTTCGAGGCTAACGTTTTGATCAACTCAAAGTCTTCCAAAATGGGAGAGGAGGTGACGTCAGCACTGTCTTCGGGTTGTTTAGACTCTTCCGTTATCTCAGGTGCTTGGTTTTCTTCAACACTCTCTTTTTCGGAGCTCTGTGACGGAGATAAATTATCGTCGACTAGTGCATCAGGAATTGTATCCTCCTCACTTTGGGTCGCCACTTCATTGCTGCGCTCGACATACTTTTCTGGAAAGGCTTTTGATGAGCTTTCTTGACTTTCAATATCTGCAGGCACCTCTGAGGTGATATCGTCCTTATCAACTAAATTAAAGTCACGCTCACCAGTATTTTCCAGAACCAATGTGTCCTCGATTGATTCATCAGTCACGTCATTGGGTGTCGAATCCAAAGAGCCAGGCGCACAATCGTCTTCAATTGAAACGCCATCGTTCGAATCACCATCATTAATTGGCAACTCAGATACCGCAACCTCAATCGTTTTCAATGGTTTGACTTGAGCTGGAAGCTCCTCAGGCGAATCAACTGGTTCTTCAGCAGAGGGTTTTTCGCAGTTTTCGGGAATCAGTTCTTTGGCAGCAACCCATTCTTGGGCATCGCTCGAGGCGATTTCAGATTGGTTTACATCCATATTTAACACGCTCGGGGTCGCGTGATCTTTGACTCGATCATACGCCGACCGAGCTTCATCGAGATCTTGCTGAAGGCGTGCAAGCTCATTCAGCAAAAACTGCTCCTTGGGACTAACAGGACTCTCAAGAATCGCACCGTTAGACTCATTTTCGCCACTCGCTTGTACTTCTTCGGCTGTAGCCGTCGGCTCGTCAGTATCTTCAGCGGCAGCAGCAGTCGACGGGGGATTTGCAATTGCTTGGCCATAACCATTATCGCTAACCATGTAATCATCAAGCCTTTGATCATCAAATTGCTGCCTTGGCTCGGACGGTGCCGGAATATTGCGTCGAAACGGACTCGGTTGCGAACCTAGATTTCTGGTGTCCATGAAAGCAGCCGATGAGGAGGAATACATACCGGATGGAGGAGACACGAATCTCCCGGGCGAATCAATACCTTTGCGCAATTGTCCCGTGGAAGATGAAGTCGCACTGGGTTTTGATTTGCTTCCGCTGCCAACGCGTTTATTTGACGCGTCATGGGCCGAACTTTTCGGGTTCGGTCGCCTCGGACTCTCGCGTGGTAACGACGCTGGATAACTTGACGGCGCGTATGGGTTATCGTCCATTAACATGTTAGGTTGGTGCACTCCTCCGATTAGAGGATGTAAGCTCAGGTTTTCAAGCGCGGTCACTTCCCGCTCTTGCATGAGCCTGGAAATGGTCGACTCTGAGACCTTGATAATGTTTTCTTGCCGCCGCTGGAACTCATGCGAGTGCTCCAACAGTGACTCCAGCTCTCGAATTCTTGCGTGCGACTCGATCAGTTCGGCCTCTGTGGTGCCAGCATGGTCTTTACTACCCAAGATTGTGGCCTTGCGCAGACTCAACTCCAGCGGAGACAGTGTTCGATCCTTCTGCATGAGCCGCAGCGACACTTCCAGGTCCTTGACCTTATCACGCAGCTTTTGCTTTTCATCCTGGTGCCTTGCCATCTTCAGATCATACTCGGTCTTCAGGTTGTGAATCGCCTGGTCACGTGAGTTCTTCAGCGCTACCGCTTCGCCATCGCGCCATTCCTTGAACTTGAATCGGGTCTCTGCGATGCACGCCACGAACTTGTCCTTCTCCTCTTTGGCCTGGCGAGCGAGATCGTCCATCTTCTTTGTCTGGTAGTTCATCTGCGCCTTGATATCGCCAATGTGCGTGCGCAGAGTCTGGTTTTCTTCCTCTGCGTCGCGCAGTGCTTGCTCGACCGCATCCATTTGAGTCGCGTGCTCTCGTTTCGCGGTTTCCATGCGACGGAACAGGTCCACCTGCCGCATCTTCTCTTCCACGACATGATCGCGCATGTCTTTCATCTCTTTCTGCCAGTGCAGCTTCTCCTTCAGCAGGATGCGAAGCTTCTCTTCGCGGTTGGACACGCGGCGCTCGATCAGCTTCATCTGCTTCTGCGCCTGTTCCAGCTCCTGAGCCGTCTTCTCGGAGCTCTGTTCCATTTGCTTGGACCGGATCCGGAGCTCGGCGTTCTTGCCCAGTGCGGCGCACAACTCGACCTGGTCCTTGGCCAACTGCAGCCCCTGCAGCGATTGCGGGGTCGGTCTTTGCGGGCGCGATTTCCTGGTCGGCGGGGCCAGTGGGATCGGCATCACGACCGCATTGGGCGTGATCTCGTCGTCCATATCGACCGTGGAAAACTTGTTCATGCCGCTCAACATCGCGTGCTCGTACGCGTCCACTTGGTCTTCGATACTACCCATCTTCTCTCGTGCTCGCTCCTGCCGCTCTCGGTCCAGCTCTGCGTTGAGCATCTGGATCGTGCCGTACATTTGATCCATGTAGGCCAGTTGCGCTTGCTCGGCGCTGTTCGCATACAGCGTGTCTGGTGGAGCGCGTGATGGATCTGCGTGGGACGACGACGACGCGTCCGGACGCTGCGGGCGGTACGCACTGCTGTCTGCGTACGGGTCCACTGCCGGTAGATACGACGGGTCGTGGTCGCCTGGGTCTTGTGAATTGCGGCGCGGCGGCGTTTGCACACCGAGAGACTCGCCGCCTCGCGGTGTCGACCACACTTGGCGCTTGAAGGTGCCAGGACTCGGCGTGCGCACTGCGGGCAGTGTCGAGCTCATCTGCTGCTGCGGAGGCAGGGCCAGCACCGGTAGCACGCTGCCACTGTTGCTGGGGGAGGTCGGATATCGTCGACCACTCGCATGCACGTCGCCTGGCGGGCGCGGCATCAGATCATTACGTGGACTAGTCCCCGTGCGCATCACGCCCGAGGAAGACGAGCTCTGCTCCCTCGCGGTTCGTGGAGAGGTGATGCGGCGCATCGCGTGGTCGCCGTTGTCACTCGGAGCCGAGTAATTGAAGGACCGCATACCATGCGCTACCGATCAAATGGCAGTCGCGAGCAATTTCAGGCTGTTACGCGACGCTTAGCCCGCCGCACTGCCAAAGCAACCAATCGCAGAGACCTGCTCACTCGATACGCCATTGGGCCACGAGATGAAACGACGACGCATGTTGCAACGGACCGATTTTCATTTTGCGGTGGCTCGTTTTCCACCCGATCTAGTATATTTCGATTACGGTATATTCGCATCCGTAAAACGATATATTACATGTAAATCATGTGACATGCGTAATTAACACCAAGTCGTTAATTGCCCCAACCGGCTAGTCAGCGGATCTAACAATCGACTTGACCGGTACATACAGACAGCACACCAACCATCACCTTTGTATCCCCTGGGCGAATGGAGCAGCGCCGGCATCACGGAGCGTCGCGCGGCGGCGGCGGTGGCCACCACCACAATGGCAACCACCACCACAACAACAAACGCTTTGGTGGGCGATCGCAGCGTGGAGGCCACCACCACGGCAGCAGCAACAGTGGCCATCGCGGCTCGTACTGGTTCAAGGGCGAGGGCTACAATGACCACGACGCCGTGAGTATCGACGAGCAGGTCGTGGGTATCCAGGGCTTTCTGACGCCGGACCAGCCGGGATTCACCGGTCTCGTGAAGCAGCGGTTCTCGGACTTCATGGTGCACGAGATCGCCTCGAACGGCCAGGTCGTGACGCTCACCACGCTGGCCAAGAAGCAGAAGCCGTTGCAGACCCAGGTCTTCGAACGGCTGCTGGGCTTTGCATTCGGCCCAGCTAAGGACAAGGACAAGGACGCGCCGCCCAATAGCAGCGAATGCCCCGCGGACGTCAACGCGGCCGTGCGCGAGTTGGTGCAAAAGGTGCAGCGACTGGCGGCTGTGCAGTCAAAGCTTGGCGCGCAGGCGCTGGAGACTCAGAACATGGCCAAGCTGATCTTGAAGGTCACGAGCGAATTGGGCCAGAAGAAGGGCAAGGAGTTCAAGGAGTTCCTCGAGGCGGTGCGCGCACGCAAGCTGGCGGAGCTGCAAGCCAAGGCGGACGCGAGTGCCAAGCGCTCGACCAACGCGGCCAGCGCGACCACGACCACCACTACCACTACGTACAGCGCTTCGACCGAGCCTGAAGAGGAAATGGTGTTTTACATTGGTGGCCTGCAGGAGAAATCTGACCGCGTAGTGCTGCATGAGTCCATGCGCACGTACGGCAAGACGCTGATCGTGGCCGACACCATCACGGCCGAGGACAACACGCAGGTCATCCGCATCCGACGCGTTCTGCCCGGCCCCAAGAAGGGCGACCGACGCGATTGGCCCACAGACCGACGTATGTAGCACGTGTATCTCTCGATGGCCTGGAGGATGCACCATGGCTGACGTTTTGTATGCGATTGTGTAGCGGACTATCTCCAGTTTGTGGTCTACAAGCGCAACAAGGACATCATGTCGGTCATCAACCAGATCGGATCCATGCTCAAGGTGAGCTCGTCCATCTTCTCGCATGCCGACGCCAAGGACAAGCGCGGCGTCACCACGCAGCTGGTCACGGCCTACCGCGTGCCCAAGGAGCGCGCGCAAAACGTCATGCGCGTGCACCCCAACAAGACGCTGGACGATAACCAGTATTTGATCGGCGATCTGAAGTACGTGCACACCAAGCTCACGCCAGGAGACTGTATGGGCAATGCGTTCTCCATGGTCATTCGCAGCCTGCCTGCCGAAGACGAGCTCTCTGAGGCAGCGATCAGCACGGCCGTGCAGAAGTGGGCGGCTCGAGGATTCATCAACTTCGTGGGGCTACAGCGCTTTGGCAGCAGCTCCACGCCGTACCACGTCATCGGCCGCGCGATCTTGCGCAAGGATTTCACGCTCGCCGTGCGGTTGTTGCTGCGGCCACAGGAAGGCGAGGCGAGCAAAGTGCGCCAGGCGCGCGACCATTTCCGCCAGCA
Organism: Elongisporangium undulatum; assembly: GCA_023334555.1. NCBI lineage: Eukaryota > Oomycota > Peronosporomycetes > Pythiales > Pythiaceae > Elongisporangium > Elongisporangium undulatum. The sequence continues at coordinate 23,364 of JAADVF010000075.1, read as the reverse complement.
CAAGGATGTGGCTGCCGCGCTGCGGATGTTTCCTCCGTTCCTTGTGCCCGAGCGCGCTGTGCTGGAGGGGCTCTTGCAGAACGGCATTGACGCCAATGAATTGGCCTTCCGTAATGTGCCCGCGCATCTCCGCGTCGCATATGTTGAGTCCTACCAGAACTACGTGTGGAACCAAATGGCGAGCCTGCGCATCAGTTCGCTCTCGTCCGATGAAGTGGCGATTGGCGACCTGGTGATGCAGCGTACGACTGGAGCTCCTGCGCTGCGGTCGAACTCTGCCAACCTGGTGGTCGTGACGGAAGAGAACAAGGCGGCGTACTCGATCGAGGACGTCGTGCTGCCACTTCCTGGCCACTCGATCGTGCATCCGGCAAACGAAATCGGCGAGGCGTACCAGAAGCTGCTCAAGACCGATGGTGTGGATCTTGCCTCGTGGCTCGGCCTTGGAACGCCGACGCATCAGTACGAGCTGAGTGGCACGTATCGCCACGTGATTCGGAAACCCACCCACGTCTCGCACGAAGTCAAGCACTACTATGATCCCACCCATTCTCTGCTGCTGAATGACGCGGATGTCCTACAGAACCGCAAGAGCGTACCCGCAGAACCCGAGCCGGTGGCCAAGGAAGACGGCAGCGTGCCCAAGGCGCAGCGTGCTCTGGTGCTCCATTTCCGGCTGGCCTACGGATCGGACGCCACGATCGCTGTCCGTGAGCTCATGAAGCAGAACAGCAGCATCCACGTGCAGTGGCAGCTCAGTGAGCAGGGTGAAGGTGCGCACACGCAGTCGGCACCGGTAGCCAAGACAGAGAATGGAGCGAACGCGTCCAAGAAGCGACCAGCACCAGCTCACAGCAAGGAGACCAAGATCGTCGCACTCAAGAAGACCCAAGTGGCGATCGGTCGACCAGGCTTCAGTCTCGGCAAGAGTTAGAGTTTCATTTTTGAAGTTAGCAGGGCGGAAAGAGGACGCAGGTCATCAACTCAGATTCGCTACGATGCTCTCGCAGCTGCTTGCGTGACCAACCGGCGAATGGTCATGCTGAAGGCCGACTCCGCAAGCAGCAGAAGGCCGATGGTGCTGAAGAGCGTGACGACCCATCCCGATTCCTGCGCAATTGTACATCAAAGAAAATTAAACGCATTAGAAAGCAGAAGGACGAAAAGAGAGAGAGAGAGAGAGAGAGGAGAGGGCTTACGACAACGCAGTGTTTCGTGGCCTCATCCAAGCGGTGGAAATAATACAGCGAGCAATCTGGATCTGTGACAACAATAGCCCCACGGATTTGTCGGTGGTTGCTGCTTTCCCAACGAGCCAACGTTGCCAAAGCGAGTCGCTCGCTTACCTTGGCAGCCATTCGTTCGCGGGACAAAATCTTGCTGGCCTGTACAGGTACGCTCTGGGCGGCATTTTGAAGAGTAGTTGGCCGGGAGTTCGTCTTCGTCGGCGTCCAAATCGGCGCGCAAGCCGGTCTCCTTGCTTTTGCCGTCGAACACGATCTGTTCCAGTATGTCCAGCACCATGCTGCCAAAGACGATCGGCGCCTGGAACATGTTGAAGAGCGGCAGACTGGCGGATGTGTGCACGCGATACCGTTGCACTGAGCCAGCGTCTTGATCCAACGGGAAGAAGATCGAGGCGCCGTTTTGCACGACCGACCCGGAGCGCTGGATGCAGACGCGTGCAGTTCCGGTGGCATTGTTCTGCAGCTCCGTGAGCACGAGCTTTTGCAGCGGGATGTTGAGTTCTGTACCGCGGTACGACAGCGAGAACGAGAGCGCGGGCAGCGCCATGCTCGCGGGCATCTCGGAGAGCTTGAGCTCTTCATTGTAGGAGAGTCCGAGCCAGCCTGCCAGCTAACAGACAGGCAGATAGACCATTGGAACAAGCGCTACAGGGAGAGAGAAGACGACGCTCACCGATTCATAAAACTCCTGCGGGAGAACGAGGCAGGGCGTGTTGAAGTCCACCGATACGTCCCAGTTGGACGAGAACTCGCCAAAGATCGCGATGCGCGTGGGGGATGCTGGCTGTTCCCAAGACGAGACTCGATGCGAAGAAGAGGACGACGAAGCGCAGCGAAAGAACATCTCATGAACTGAAGGAACACAGATCAATCAGTATCTGTAAGCCCAGCATCCAGCCCACTAGTGTAGTAAACACAAGCAGGCGATCGTACTCGGGAAGGACAATCCCTGGTTGTTCCCGAACTCGTCCAGCTGATCAACAGATGCGAGCGGCTCGCTCCACAGAAAGCTCTGCTCGTCTACCGCGCCGTTCGTGACTTCGCTCTGTCCATCCACAGCGTCCTCGCTGTCTTTGTTGGTGTTCTCCACTGAGATCTGCGCGATCTTGGTCGTGGAGTTGGTCATGCCCTGGTACGAATACTGCGAGGACTCGCCCAGCATTTTCCACAGCGGCGAGCTCGCCGGGCGATAGGCAAAGCCAACGCCGAGAAACCCCGTGGCCTTGGAGCTCCTAAAGCAGCAGAATGGTGAGCAATGACTATCTGATCCCCAGCCAAAGGCTCACTCACTTGAGGAAATACTCGACCGTCGCAGGACTGAGCCACTGCTTCTTGAGCTTGAACACGCCGATCAATAGAGAGCCAGAGTAGCCCAGCGCCGGGATGCTGACAGCGGACGTGCGCAGCTCCTGCGATACGCTCTGGAGCTGCAAGCGCAGCAGTCGTCGCGCGTAGTCTGCCACCATCATGTCCCCAATCAACTCCCCACATGCCATGGAACTCAGAAGCGAATGGAAGCGCCTACCGAACTCCAGATTGGGCGACGTTGCAGTCTTGTCCGATAGATCGGAGCACAGGAGAATGCCGTCGATGTCTGCATGTATAGAGAGATCAGTGAGCGTGTCAATGGACGGACACTATCATTGATGTACCTGTGGTGAGAATGAGGTTGCGTGCGACGCCATCGATCTCCACCACCACCACTGGACTGCTGCGCTTCATCTTGGCTGCCGACTGCACCGAAGCCCCACGGCAGCCGCCGCCCCAGGCGCTTAGCAGCAGCAGCAGCGCGAGCCACAGTCGTGCGAGTGAAGCCATTCACCTTTTCCAAGCGGCCCAGGTGCCAGGCCGCACTTAGTGCGCTGCTCCGTTAAGTTCGTTCGACCGCTGTCATGCGAAGCGGCACTTGCAATCCTTGGCGGCCATGTCGAAGGAAACGGACAGCGAGCATGAGCCGCAGCAGCTGCAGTACAAGGCAAGATGGAGAGAGAGAGAGAGGAGTTGCGTTGCGTCATCCGTTGACTCGTGTGCACTGTTTGCTATTGCAGGTGATCATCCTGGGCGATGGCGCCGTGGGCAAGACATCCATCGCCATGCGGCACACGGAGGACACGTTCTCGAACCAGTACAAGCAGACCATCGGCCTGGACTTTTTCCTCAAGCGACTAGCGCTGCCGGGTATGAGCCTTCTTCTATCTCTGTCGCCAATGCTGCTGCCAGTGAGCTCACGATGACTCTTATGGCTTCAGGAGACACCCAGGTGACGCTGCAGATCTGGGACATCGGAGGCCAGAGCATCGGCGGCAAGATGCTCAAGAACTACATCTTTGGTGCCCATGTGAGTAGTCCCCTAGTTGGGCATTTGAAGCCATGAACTGACGCGTGGTGCCGCCGTCGTATTAAGGCGGTGCTGCTGGTGTACGACATCACCAACTACGAGAGCTTTCAGAACCTCGAGGACTGGTACCGACTCGTGCGGCGCACCTTTGACTCGGACCGCATGCCGTACGTGGGCCTCATGGGCAACAAGAGTACGTGCAGTGGTCTTTCCTACATAAACTTCCCGAGCGGCTGACGTTCTGAGTAATACACAGGCGACCTGAACCACTTGCGCGCTGTCAAGGTGGCCAAGCACAAGCAATTTGCCGAGGAGAACGATCTCAAGAGCTTCTTCGTCTCGGCCAAGGCTGGCGACCAGGTGAACGCCAGCTTCCGGCAGATCGCCGCCGACTTGGCGGGCGTTGTGCTGTCCAAGACCGATCTCGAGAACGAAGCGCCTGTGCTCAAGGCGCAGATCATCAACCACGAGCAGCACGACCCGGACGTCAAGAGCCCTGACATACGCACCAAGAACCGCGGCTGCTGTCTGCAATAGAGCCAAGCTGCATACGGAAACAGGACTGAAGATATGATGAGATAAGTGACGCGAATATGTCAGATTGGTTACATTGATGGACATTATGCCGCGCTGGCGCAGACCAGACGCAGCACAACAGATCGATCAGTGATCAATGGCGGAAAGGCATAGCTTAGTAGTCCGAGCCACCGCCGAACATGTCCATGCCGCCACCAAGGTCGGCCTCTTCTTCCTCTTCCTTCTCCTCCACCTTGGGGGCAGCGTCGGCAGCGCCGGCAGCGGCACCGCCGGCGGCAGCAGCAGCGGGGGCAGCACCGCCGAACTTGGCGAGCTTCTTGGAGCCGCTGGCGATGATCTCGTCAACGTTCTTGCCCTCAAGGTCGGCGATGACCTTGCTCAGGCGGGCCTCATCGACTTCGACAGCGACCGACGACAGGATCTTCTTGATGTCGGCGGCCGAAGGGGCTTCATTGCCACCGAGGACAGCGAGGAGGTAAGCAGCAATGTAACGCATCTGCACACAGCCACACGATTGTCAGCCTCTTATCGCGCCATTGCATTGCAATCCGCCATGACGGGTGCGTACCTTGAATCACTTTTAAGGAATCGACCAGATACAAGATGGACGTCCGGCAACGCGCTTCATAACGCTAACGCCGTTCGTTCGTGACCACCAACCAATAGCTTTTCACTCTCTATAAGAGCTGGAATCCTCTATTAGAGCTGAAATACACATATTCAGCCAATGAGAGGCATATCAAGGTTAGGTGTAGGGTACCATGCGAAATGAATGGTTCAGGGGCTTGGCTGGCGGGCCGAGTGCTCAAGGCCGCGGAAGCGCATTACAAGTATTTTTGCTGCAACTAATCGCAATGGCTCCGATCGTTGTAAGTGCTGCGTCTTGTGTGTGAGTCTGTATCGTCTCCTACCGAATCGAGATACACGATCGGGCGCGTCGAGAGGGTCGAGCCCTCAGTCCATGGGCTCAGGCGCCCTCTGTCTCGCTCGCATCGGACCATTATGAGTTGCTAAGCTGCAGAGGTTTACCCTTCTCTGCTCGGGCAAACAGAGTTCCCTTCTCTGTAGACGCCTTCCGCCCCTGTCATGGGGGCAGGAGGCGTCACGCATAGTATTGGATGAATAGGATTGGCAGAGCCACCTTCTCTGTGTTGAATCCGGGTAGAGATGTGAGCGACTCGCACTGCAGTGACCAGCAACCCTCCGCATGAGCTTGTGTGTACACAAGCAAGTGTCGGCCAATGGGAACATCTTCGCTGAAAGAGAGAGAGCGATGCGGACAGCACAGTTTAACCTGTCGCTGGGCCTGCCATTTGCTTACATCGTATGTTTCGCTACAGACCAAGGGAAAGAAGGTCGCTAAGAAGCAGGTGCTCAAGTTCACCATTGACTGCACCATCCCGGTCGATGACCACGTCCTTGACGTCGCCTCGTTCGAGAAGTTCCTCCACGACCGCATCAAGGTCGGTGGCAAGGTCGGCGTGCTCGGCGACATCGTCAAGATCACCCGCGAAAAGACCAAGCTCCAGGTCGCCGCCGTCGCTCCGTTCTCGAAGCGTTACCTCAAGTACCTGACCAAGAAGTACCTGAAGAAGCAGCAGCTGCGTGACTACCTGCACGTCATTGCCTCGGACAAGCAGACCTACGAGCTGCGTTACTTCAACATCCACGATGCTGGTAACGACGCCGAGGACGATGAGGAATAAGCGATAGGACTCAGCTCATCTAGTTGACGCTAAGTTAATCCTAAAATCCAAATCCCAACGGCCAACTTCGTTGCGGCAGCAAACAATATTTCAATTTATTCTGTTGTTGTTTTTTAATGTCTTAGTTGATGTCGTGTGATAAGGAGTTTACGGTCATGGGAGAGAATATTGCAAGGAAGGCAAAATGGGCACTTGGCCAAGAGTTTTGTGTGAGTTTGTTCATTGGGTTTAAAGCTGGGACGCACTGCACAAATTTCTACTAAACACAGTTACATCCGCTGCACGAGCGCTGCGTTAATAGCGTCGATCCACTTCTTCGACCCGTTGACGAGGTCGTTCAGGTGGTACACTCGGTTCGGCTATTGAGAACGTGAACACAAGTCAGTCGAGTTGCGATTGCTTGTGAGCACAGACACAATTGCGGGAGGCGCCTTACCGTGACAATATCGAAACCAGTGCTGCTCTTCGATTGAACGTACAAGTTCTCCGACCACGGAATCTCGCCTGTGAGATCATAAAAAGGCACATGAGAGGGCCATACCAAATGACAGCGCCATAACAAGACGTACCCTTTTGTCGCATCCGAATGGGATCAATGTAAATCAGGCGGGGCGTCGACGTCAAGATCAACTAAGGACATCACATTTGTGTCAGCAAGACACCAACACATCGGTGCTCAGCAACAATATACAAACCTGGCGCTTTTTCGAGAACAGGCCCTTGCGCTTGCTAATGAGACTGCCCATTTTAATCAATTCATCATCCAGCAAGAAGCGGTTCCTAACACAAGTGAATGAAATTGAATCAGTCTTTCTGGGATTTGTTTCGACTCAAGCAACTAAGACAGCAGACGAACCATAAGGAGCTTGTTCGTGCGAGTGGAGGCGGTACTGCAGCCTTCTGTCGCGCATGTTCCACCACATTGACAGGCGAGCTCGCTCTGCAAGACCAATTGTCCGATTAGATATTGCAATTGAGAGGAGGATCATAACCGTGCAAGAACGTACTGTGGCACCGGCTCAAAGGTCATACCCAGACCAGATGAGACTTGGAGCTCAGTGGCCACACCGGCAAACAACCAGTCTTCGGTCGCTCCATCCTGCAGCAAAACCATGTGAGTAGCTGTACAAGGCGTAATCAGACATTCAGTTCGCTACTTACATTGTCAGTTGGGGGCAAGGCTCCCACTGGAGGAATGTATGGAGCGTGCTGCGATTCCAGAGTCTCCCAGTTGATGCCATCAAAGAAAGGATGGCTCTTCAAGGCAATATAGCCATTGCCTTCCTCGTCGGTACCGGCTCCGAGTCGGTCTTTTGGGTTCTGAAGCAAAATGCGGTCGATAAAGTCACGCGCAACGGTCGGAACTGTGTCTGGGTAAGCAAAATCCTCAGCCGGGTGGTTCAAGATCTGCTGGAACGTGAGGTACTCGTTTTCAGCACGGAACATGGGACGGCCGACCAGCATCTGGAACACCATGCAGGCCACAGCCCATATATCGCATCCACGAGAGGCTTCCTGGTCGCGCAGGACTTCAGGCGACACAAATTCGGCCGTACCACAGAACGTGTTGTGGCGGTTCTCCTCCGTTTCATCCTTGGCAGTACCGAAATCCGTGATCTTGATGTGTCCGTCCTCACTACAGAGCAAGCAAGTGAGTCGTTTTGGTCCCAGCACTGCACTATTGAAGGTCTGCTGCATACCTGAGTAGAATGTTTTCAGGCTTCAAATCACGGTGGATGACGCCCTATAGAGTCGGATAGAAACGGGTCAGTACGAACGCATTCAAACGAAACGAGCAGGTCCATTGTGATAGCCAAACGCACGTTGTTGTGCAGGTATTCCAACGCCACGACGACTTCGGCAATGTAGAACTTGGTGATCTCCATGGAGCAAGCCTGGTCCTTCATGCCAGCAGCCGCACTCGCCTTCTGGTTTTTCCTGGTAGAGAGATGGTCAGCATGTCTTTGCCTCAAGCCAAGCCTCATTGCAGGTAGCAGCGATGGCGTACGTAATGACGTCGAGCAGTTCTCCTCCGCGGCACAGCTCCATGACCATGTACAGGTAGTTGTTGTCCTGGGCATTCGTCACCATTACACACCGCAAACGCCAGTAAGCCAACTGGTCACTGGGTACAAACTTGCGCATGGCGGTGCCGCATGACACGTCCCACCAGCCAGCCAGCCAACCCGCGATCGAACGAAAGCTTTGACATTCCTACCTGAAACGTGAAGAACAGCTTGACAATGCGGTCATGCGTGACTTTGGAGAACACCTTGCGCTCCATCATGACGAACTTGACTTTCTTCTCCTTGCGGATGAAGCGCTTTTCCATGATCTTCACAGCGTATTCCACGCCCGTGTCCTTCATGCGCGCGTGTACGACCTGACCACAGCACGATCGTTCCATGGTCAGTACATTGTTCCTCGATCCAAGTCCCATGGCAGCAATCCCATGAACGGGAGGAGAGCTCCTCCCAATACTGAAATCAAGATACAAGAGACAGCGACGTACCCGAGCATAAGCTCCTTCTCCGAGCGTCGTGCCAAACATGAAATCAGCCGGCGACGGCTTGCGGCTGTTGCGATCCACCGATCCGCCTTCCATGGAGCCTGCGCATGCAAACGAATCAACACGATCAGCGATCCATCTCCCGGTGATACGCGAGGGGAAGCGGGAGGGAATCTCGCCCCTCTCCGCGCGCCCTTTTTGCTGTTGCCTTTTGCGCCGGCGTTCCAGGCGATGGCGCAGGGGGGAAGACACGCCACGTACCGGCCGAGGAGGTCTTCTGGGCCAACGTGGCCATGGCAGCGCGTCCTGCAGCGAGCGAATCCGCTCTTTTGCCGTGTGGTGATACTACGATCGCCGGTCGCTTTCTCGCTCGCTCTCTCTCGCGCTGGGTCGAGGTTTTTCCCCGCGGGTCCGTCTTTTTAACCTCGTGATTCAACGGAAAAACCTTGGCTGCACCGCCCGAATTAAAAACCTGATGTGTCAACCCGGTCAAGTACAGTTCGCAACACATAGAAGGATTATGCAGAAAGAGAGGGAGCAGGGTACACGTGCCCGCTGTCCCTAGTGCACGCATTGAGTTGAACTTGGCAGCTTGAATGATGGTGACGCCGTGCGTGACGAGGGCGCGTGGGTGCGTGCCCATGCGGCTGCGCGGCTTGGGGGTGCGCAGCAAGAGCGACCTGGTGGCCCTGGAGAAGAGGGGCAAGGTGGGCATCCTGCGCCTGAATGACCCCAAGCGGCTCAACCCCATGACCGGTGATATGGGCCGCGCTCTGCAAGGTAAGCTGCGATGGGACGCAGACAAGACGCGCTGTTGTGTGCGAGCTGACATACTGGGTATCGCATGTCGAACATTGTGCAGAGCGGGTGGCCGAGATCAACGAGCGAGCCGGCGAGTTTGGCGCGATCGTGCTGACGGGCGAAGGTAAGATCGCACTCGATGATTGCGATCTTCAGGGCTAACCTGAGCTCTCGCCCGCTGTCTGTTGGATTACATGAACACATGCAGGCCGCGCGTTCTCGGCCGGTGGAGACATGAAGTTTCTTTCGGAGCGGATGAGCGACACGCCGACACGAAACACGTGAGTTCGCGTCACATGACCTGAGATCCAGAGAGATCTGACCGATTTGTGCCACTCGTAGAGTGATCATGCAGCAATTCTACTCGCGCTATATGTCGCTGCGCACATTGCAAATGCCTCTTGTCGCTGCGCTGAATGGGCCAGCCATCGGGGCAGGCATGTGCATCTCGCTGTTTGCAGACGTGCGAGTAGCCGCCAAGGACGCAAAGCTTGGCTTCACATTCGTCAACCTGGGCCTTCATCCTGTGAGTTCCATCTTCTCCAAGGGGCTTCCTTGTTTGTGCGTGTGTCTCACGACCTATTGAACTATAGGGCATGGCGTGCTCGCACTTTCTTCCGCTGCTTGTTGGTCCTGAGACTGCCAACTACCTCTTGCTGACCGGAAAGGTAAGATCCACATTGTCATCTTGATAGCCTCCAGTGGTGTGTTTACATGTTCATTGTTTGTTTCAGATCATCAATGGTGTTGAGGCAGAACGTCTCCGTCTTGTCACCAAGGCTGTGGATTCAGTACGATACTGCACGATGGCTGAAGTATGCAGCTGTGCTAACACGACCATTCGTACATCGTAGGATCTTGTTCTGGATGAAGCCATTTCTATCGCGAATGAAATGGCCTCCGCGTCCCCCACTGCAGTTCGCGCTTTGCTGAAATCGTTGCGATCCAAGCAGGAAAACGGTCTCGCCCAAGCTCTTCATCGCGAAGCCGATTCGCAAGCCCACTCCTACGCGACCAAAGACTACGCCGAAGGTCTCAAAGCTATCGCTGAAAAACGAAGCCCCCTCTTCTCGTCTCCGGAAAACTACGAATGCTAACCATCCCGATTGTCCAGTCAGGGGAATGTCACTGAAAGCATGCATACCATGTCACTAAACTGAATTGCAACATCAGTACTGCGAACTTAGCGGATAGCGTACTTGTCGTTAAGTACGCCCCGTTTGGTCGGCGCATGTCCGCCAGAGGAACAATCCCAACAAGCCATCCCCCTACGAGACCGATCATGAGCGGCAGCGACAAGCAGCGCGTGGAGACGCTGGTGCTGCAGAGCATCCACGACAGCGAGAGCATCGCCGACTCTTATGCCTACGCGCTGGAGCAGAACATCTCGCACGAGGTGGTCGTGGGCGTGATGAAGTCGCTGCTCACGGACGCCTTTGTGGCCAGCCAGGAGCTCACGACCTCGTTCTACGTGCTCACGGAGGAGGCCAAGAGCTTCCTGGCCCAGGGATCGCCCGAAGTGCGCGTGTTCAACGCCATTCCGGCCGAAGACGGCATCACGCGCCCCGAACTGGAGGCCATCGTGGGCGCCGCCGTGCTCAAGTTTGGCCAGGGCGCGGCCATGAAGAACAAGTGGATCCGCATGGACAAGGCCTCGGGCAAGGTCTTCCGCAACGTCGAGAGCGTTGTGGACGAGGCCACGCAGGTCCTGCACCGCATCGAAGCGTCGGAAGGCGCCATGTCGGGGGTGTCCAAGGATGAAGCTGCGACGCTTAAGCGCCGTAGCCTGGTCGAGATCCGCACGCGCAAGTCGTACACGCTCACCAAGGGCGCGAACTTCTCGCTGCAGCGCAAGAAGCAGGCCGCTGGTCTGACCAAGGAAATGCTCGAGAGGTACGCTCGCATTGATGGCTACCCGATTGCTTGATCGTACGAAGGGACTGGCGCCCTCATATTCTTTCTGCTTGGACTCAGTGGTGCCTGGAAGACGGAGACGTTCAAGCCGTACAACTTTAACACGCTTGGTCTGACTGTCGGTGGCGGCCACTTGCACCCGCTCATGAAGGTGCGCGCCGAGTTCCGTCGCGTTCTGATGGACATGGGGTACGTACCTGGAGCAGCGGAGAACTGTTTGTGCGCGTGTATTCATGCACGCGGCTTCTTCGTGGTTTTGTAGTTTCCAGGAAATGCCGACCAACCGATACGTGGAGAGCAGCTTCTGGAACTTCGATTCGCTGTTCCAGCCGCAGTCACATCCGGCTCGTGATGCTCACGACACGTTCTTCCTGACTCGTACGTGGCTCTATTCGCTTGTAAGAGGCTTTATTGCGAAATGCCTACTGATGCAGCGTCATTTTGCAGAGCCTGCCAACTGCCTGACGGTGCCTGAAGACTACTACAAGCGTGTCGAGGACATGCACGAGAACGGTGGCTTCGGCTCCATCGGGTAAGCTCCGTTATGATTGATGGTCAAACTCTTTACACACGTTGTCTTACTTCTTCTCATTCTGCAGTCACGGACGCGGTGCTTTCACTCGTGAGACCACCATGAAGAACCTGCTGCGTACGCACACCACGGCCATTTCGGCGCAGATGCTGTACAAGCTGGCCAACCAGCCCGGCGGCTTCACCCCGCAGAAGTACTTCTCCATCGATCGCGTGTTCCGTAACGAGAGCATGGACGCCACCCACTTGGCTGAGTTCCACCAAGTCGAAGGTGTCGTGGCCGACTACGACCTGTCGCTGGGCGATCTCATCGGTGTGATCAAGGCTTTCTTCGAGAAGATCGGCATCACGCAGATGCGTTTCAAGCCCGCCTACAACCCGTACACGGAGCCTAGTATGGAGATCTTCGCGTTCCACCCGGACCTCAAGAAGTGGACTGAGATTGGTAACTCGGGTGTCTTCCGCCCGGAAATGCTGCGCCCCATGGGTTTGCCCGAGAACGTGCGCGTGATCGCCTGGGGTCTGTCCCTGGAACGCCCCACGATGATCAAGTACCGACTGAGCAACATCCGCGACCTTTTCGGCCACAAGATCGATCTGGAGCAGACGCGAACGGCCAAGCTGTACCGCGTCTAGAGCAGCATTTTCGGATCACAGCCCACACACTGCACGCCCGGCGCCCAGAAGTGAGCTGGTCGTCCTTGCCCTGGTTGTTCGGAGAGAATGAGATGCCAAGTCGTTGCGACCGAAGAGTGTCCGAGAGTGAGTGGCTCTTCCCAATAGTAGGCGTTCATTAAACCACGAATCATAGTTCGCATTTGCTTTTTTATCGTCGTGGGGGTGAGTGAGCATTGACCAAGCAGACCACTTGACGTTGTTGTCGACTGCATCGGCCAATGGCGAAGTAAGTCCTATTGAAACCAGAGCATGGCTGTGAAAGCAACACTTATTTACATGTACTCATTGCGTATTACCACTCTCTTCTATTCTATATACTCGCAATCTCTTGGATCCTTGCGCTTAATAGCCGTACTTGGCAGCCAGCGTCTTGGCCTGCTCCCAGAAGAGCAGCGTGCAGACAGTGTGCGGGCCGAGGCGGAAGTAGTGGGCCGTCCAGCCCTTGTAGAAGCCGAAGAAGCCCTCGCTCTTGAAGGTCTTGCGCACGCAGTCCAGCACGCCAGAGTAGAGTTCGCCCTTGCCGTCGACCACGCGCTGACTGTACAGGCGCGTGGAGACTACATCGAACGGGTTCATGGCCGTCGTCACCGCGAAACCAGTCACAAAGCTCGCTGTAAACAACAAGCGTATTAATACCTTGACAATCGAGCCATAAAGGAGCCAATTGATCGTAACGTACAGCCAAATTGCAGCGCAATGCCGTCTTCGAAGCCGGCAGCCATGACCAGGTGCTTGGCCTGCGTGTACGTGGCCAGTTGAGTGCCGGAGCCGACGGCCACACGAGGAACAGCTCCACTCATGCCACGGTAGAGCCCTGCAACGCCCTCGGACTTGATGATCTGCTGGAATCCATCGAACTAAAGCAGCAATAGCAACAAGTTTAATGGAAACATCCTGCTTGCCAGTGGCCAAGAGACAGATCGCTACGTACCACGTTCTTGTAGGCGTACTGGGAGTTGATGGTGGCTGCAGAGCTCGCAGCCTGGATTCTGGCCTTGACGAGGAAGAACGGACTGCCCAGACATGCTCCAATGACACCTGAGCATAATGCAAACGGCAGTATGAGCTACCGCCACTCTAGCAGAGCAGATACAAAGGCCCATGGAGTACGCACCGGAGGTGGACGCAGCCGCCAGATTACGGATCGGAAATGTGTAGCATGTGGGGTCCGTGGCGCCGTAGAACCGCTGCAACGGCTCGAACAGGCCGAGACGAGGTCCGTTCAGCAGCACCTGATACCACAATATTCAGCGCATTAGACAGAGCCCACAGCACCACCATAGATGTATCTCCTGCCTCACCTGGTAGACCATGCCGGGGCCGAGGCCTCGCTGGATGCCGCGCAGGCCTTCCGTGCGGCAGATCGTGTAGAAGCCGTGGGCAAAGTTGCGGTAGCGCACGGGCGGCGGCTTGGCGGCGTCGGCAGCTGACACAAGCTGCTTGGAGAGCTCGCCCTGCAGCTGCATGCGGGTCTTGACGACCTCCATGGGGTTGGACACCACCACAGCGCCGGACGTGGCCAGGCCGGCGATGGCGAAGTCCATCGCGAAGCCTCTCTTCGGCGGCTGGCTGGTCATCTCTCTTCCTGGTCAAATCGGATTGTGTGGGGCCCGTCCGGCTGTTAAAAAACTCAAGTTGGGACCAGCGGATCATAAAAGAGCCGATTGCAATATAAGAATGCGCATGGGATACAAGAAGATTCAGCGAACTGAGCAGGAAACACTCTGAAAATAATTGAGTTGAGCATGGCGTTGCAGTCACCAAGCAAGAGTGAGACGTATGCGCATGGTTCCATGCTCTGATGGTGCGCAGGATGCATGGCGATAGTAGCTGTTTGAATAAAAGAAGATTTGCATTGCGCGTCATCACGTTTGCGCAAACGGACTTCAGAGGTAAGATAGCAATTCTCTGGAAATAGTACCGTGGGCAAGTAATCGACCAGGATGAAGCCCACGAGCTTATCCTATGGGTGGGGAGCATCATCATGGCCTGGGATTACGCTCACCTTACCACACTGGGCCGCCCGCTTCAGACTTCCGACGGCCTTGTGGTCAACAGCAGCAGCAGCAGCGTCTGGGCTTACTGCCGGCCATGGAGGTTCGAGCCACCAGTCTTCTTCGTCTACTTGCTGCCTGGCCAGGGAGGATACCGATCCGCTGCGGCTGATTGGCGCTGCGTATCTACGCTCCAAAGAGAGAGACTGCAGCACACAAGACACACGAGCTACTGTATTCCTCGAGACGGCATGGGTCTCGCACTACGTCACTGTTACGGCTTTTATTGGAGGAGCTGGCAGACTTAAAACACGAACGAGACCATGCCGTTGAGGCCGCTGATCATGACGCAGATCTGACCGACGATCCAGCAGCCGGAGCGGTGCGGCTGCATCTCCAGCGCGTACGCGAACGTGTGGCCGAAGCGCGCCAGCATGTACACGATCAGCAGGAGACTGTTGATCGTGTCGTTGCCGCCGACGAGCACGGAGCCCAGCATGATAACCAGCGCGATCGGGATGCTCTCGAGATCGTTCTGCACGATGCGGCGCCAGCGCAAGTCCACGTCGCGCGCCTTGAGAATCGCCTCAGTCTGCGCCTGGTCGCGCTCGTCAATCGCCTGGCAGTAGGTCTGCTGGGGCTGGCCCTCACGCAGCATTGAGTTGTCCTCGGGCGGGCGAGAGCCAGCCTCGAAGGCCTTGCCGCCCTGGATGATCGTGGTCATGGAGAACTTGATGAACAGCAGCGTCGAGCACACGGAGAACCACTGCATGGCCGTCATGTTGTTGCCTTCTCGTCTGTCTGGCGACTGCACGTATGACTCAGACCACGCAACATAACGGACTCAGACGCTGAAGAAGGCAGTGGATCTGAGTCTGAGTCCATATGGTTTCGCTGAAACCAGAACCCGTTGAATCCGATACAGGCTGTGACAGATCGTTTTCAAGAGGGGAGGAAAGAGAGCTTCAACTTGGTGACAGGTTGGGAGTTCGAATCGACGTGTCGCAGCAGTTCTTCTTGAGTGGGTGGCGATTGGCCGCTCTAGCGCACGCGTTCTTGACCGAAGGGCCCGAGACATGCGGGACCCTGACGTCAACGGGGAGTGGCTACAGCCAACGCTATGAGACGTTTGCTTGCTTAGCGTTTATGTCTTTCCGTGACTCGTGTCTATGTGGGTGTGTATGCCTGTCGTTAATTCCAAACCGGACTGCCTGCCTTTACTCTCTCTATATATATGACTGTCTACCGCTCTACTGAAGCGCCAATGTATCCTACGACGAGCAAGTCGCTTGCTTCTCGGCATGTAGTAGGCTTCTCATGGACTTCCGTGTTGATGCCATGAGCGCATCCCCCTCCTGGATCTTCCCGACTGCAACCTGCCAGTGCAACTGCCTTTTCATATTAACTGAGTGAATCTCTCCATAGATTTGTCCACGACTTCCTTCTCTCCGGCTGAACGCAATCAGCAGCGTCGGTCGTTCGACGGAATACGCGAGTTTGTTCCACCGTGTCTTTGTTCCTAGAGACACCACCACCACAAGTGGCGGGATGGACATGCGGCAGTTGCGGCCAGAAAAGCGAACGCCCTTCGCGGATTCTTGCCACCCAGGATCGACTGGCACAGGGCCGACACACTGATGTCACTGCCCCCGGCTTCTACTGTCCGCCGCTCGCAGTCGCCACAGCCTCCAGCACTCTACTCATTCGAGCATTTACCTCCTCAACCACAAGTCTTCCCAGTCTTCCCAAGCCTCCTCCAAGCACCATGGCCACCGCTAACGACTCGCTCCAGACGCTCATGGTCTGCGCCACCGTGTTCTTCATCAAGTACGCCATCACGATCGTGATCCAGGGCAAGAAGGCCTTCGCGGCCGGCTCGCGCGCGCCTGAAGACGCCCGCATGGCCGGCTCCGGTGCTCCCAAGCAAAACTACTGCCTGATGGTGGACGAAGCCGACATGGAACACAGCGACGCGCTCGTCCAAGCTCGCCTGGTGGACACCCGCTGGCGCCGCATTGTGCAGAACGACGTGGAGACCCTGCCGCTTGGTGTGATCATGTTCGTGGCCTCCATCCTGGTCGGCGGCAAGAACACGCTCAACATCATCTGCATGGGCATCTTCACGCTGATGCGCGTCATCTACACCATCGCGTACGCCTACGAGATGCAGCCTCTGCGCACGTTCACGTGGGCCATCGCCCACATCTGCGTCTTCATCGGCGTGCTCAACGGCCTGTTCACGGGCGTCTTCTAAGTGCTCACATCAAGAGAGCACTACCTCACTCGGCCAGAGGCGTTTTTGTCCATCACTACCACCAGAAAACAAAACTAAACACAACGCAAATACATTTCCCCAATGCCTCTGGCTCCTTCCAACTGCTACTATGTTTGAAGTCGCTTTGTTTGCACCAGAGAGCCACCAGTCCAATGCAATGATGCAACAAGGCTTTGGAGAAGGAGCAGGAACGATCGGAGCGCGTGGAAGATGGACAAAAAAGGCAGCATCGATACTACAGCAGAGCTGCAGGAGCGCTGTCAGTGCAAGGGCTTTAATTCAGAGCACAAAGACACGGGCGATAAGCGACATACACTGAAAGGGAGTAATCATCACGCGGCACGCCAGTCCACCGCAGACCACTCGACCGATCAGCCCCGCATATTATTTACAGTACAAATCGAGTTGGTCACAGAGGCCAGGCCCGTGCCATGGACATGCTGCGGTGGACTCTGGAGACGCATTGTTGCAGTTGGCCACTCGCAAGTTGAAGTGGGGAACCAAAGACAGATCATCCTCAGAGGAATCAGATTTCTCATGACTGGCATCCATGCAACTGTTGCACTTCTATTGTCGTCACCGCAGCACTGACTGGCAGAGCTGAAGCTGCCACGCCAAGCAGAGCCCAAGGATCCATGTTGAGACTAAAACCTCAACTGCCTCCCAATACGTCACACCTGGTACTACAACTGCAGGGTGGTCAAACGCATCCTTCTTAACGCCCCTTGTCGTGGCCACCGTTACAGGTATTTTTTGTGGCGCTGTTGGTGCTGGGCGTTCAGAGACCCGGGCTTTGGCTCGGCCGCTGCGTTAACAGGTTCAGCCCCAGGGACTTGGCGATTCAGCCAACGCAAAGAGACCAATGGGGCAGGCTAAAGGCAGAGAGGAGATGGCATTCGTGCTTTATAAACTACAGAGCAAGACGCTGGCTCAGCTGTGCTATCAAAAACGCCATCAAGCGGCCTAGAGCACGAAGGAGAAGAATCCATTGAGGCCGCTGACCAGCACCGCGATGATCGCGAGCATCCAGGTGATGGTGCGCGCGGGCTGCTTCTCGTAGGCGTAGGCGATCGTGTGTAGGATGCGCATGACGGCGAACACGGCCATGGCGATCTCGTTCACGTCCTTGTTGGCACCTACGAGCACGGAGCTCAGGATCACGAGCAGGCCGATGGGGATGTTCTCGAGGTCGTTCTGCACGATGCGGCGCCATCGGACGTCCACGTCGCGCGCCATAAGCACGGCCTCGGCCTGGTCGCCGTCCTCGAGCACGAGTCCGTAGGACTGCTTGGGTTGGCCAGCCATGAGCGACGAGTCCTCAGGCGGGCGCGTGCCGGCCGCGAAGGCCTTGCCGCCCTGGATCCAGATCGTGACGAAGATCTTGATGAAGAGCACCGTGACGGTGGCCGAGAAGGCCTGCAGCGGCGTGATGGACATGGTTGGCTGTTGAAGAGACTTGCGGAGACGAGTGCGAATGCGGAAGTGAGGCAGCGAATCGATCAGGCGGGCGGCGGCAGGCAGATTCGCTTGGTGCACGTGAGCCGAAGCCAAGATGGGTACAGAGAGTAGGATGTTCGTAAACGCAGGGATGAGTCATGGTATTATACGTATAAATCGGCTTAAGTGGTCAGGATACACTGTGCATAGTCATTCCTTAAACTCAATATGATTCCCTCAGGATAGTGGCTTGTGCCAGCTGCTTCGCGGTCACACGATAACGGACCCTGCCTGTTTACGCTGCGGGCGGGGAGGACGCCGCCCGCCATGCTGCTGATGCCGCCAGGATCAGACATTTCGCGCCAAACCAGAGCTCATAGGGATAACGGACGACGACGGATTGAACTGAAAGCGTTGGAATTCCTTTGTTCCGAGATGGTCACGCACGGATTGTCGTTATTGTCCTGTCCTGAGCTGTAGTCGCTTCGGCTGTCAGCTCCGGAGACGACGGATTGACCGGTGCATGGGCTTTCGTGGGCCGCTGCATGATTGATTCATGCATCCGCAATGGCGCATTGTGGCCTGGATGATGGAGGCTGTCGCATATTACCCTTTATTTGACGCACACGACAGCGAGACGCTTGACAAAGACTTGGCGCACGGAGACACACTTAGTGGAAAAACACGACGCACAGCAGCCCGTTGACGCCGCTGAGCAGGACCGCTGTCTGGCCGATGATCCACATGACCGAGCGTGCAGGCTGCAGCTTCTTCACATACGAGTACGTGTGTCCGATGCGCGCCATGGTGAACACGGTCATGGCGAAGCAGTTGAGCATCTCGTCACCGCCCGCGAGCACGGAGCCCAGGATCACGCCCATGCCGATCGGGATGCTCTCGAGGTCGTTCTGGATGATCCGCCGCCACCGGTGCTCTTCCTCACGCGCGGCCAGGATGTCGTCGCACTGGTCCTGGTCCGACTTGGCGATCTTGCGGCCGTAGTTCTGCTTGGGGTGCGCCGAGCGCTTGAGCTCGTTGTCTTCGGGCGGCCGCGTGCCGGCCGTGAACGCCTTGCTGCCCTGCATGATGGTCGTGGCCGAGAACTTGAGGAACAGCGCCGTGGAGCATACTGAAAACGTGCGCAGGGCCGTGACCGACATGGTTGATAGATATATCGATTGCTGGATGCGCGCTGGTACTTAGCAGTAAAATGGAAAATGACCGCGTGGGTCGATGCGCCGCCGCCGCCCCATCGGTCGATCGTCTGAACGCATGTTCGGTTCAGATTTGCGAAAGTCCTGGCCTGGCGACCATAAACGGTCGTCCGCATACTCCAGGCCCATGGCGGCGGTCAGAGAGCGTTACGGCGCGAGTCGGTCGTGCCGTCATCATCCGAAGTATCGATAGAGTACTGAGTGGGGATCTCTCTTTCGTCGTCTACGCTGAATACTTGAAGCTACGAGCTGGCGACCGAGACCTGGATATTCTAGAAGACGCAATGAGCCAATCAGAGCACAGAGCCGGCCAATTGGGAGCCGTGACTGACGTCAGCTTGCGATCTATCGCGCAATTGACACTTCAGTCCGTAACTGCGGCATCCCTGCTTCACTTTCCAAGTGTGAATGCTTGTGTGGCTGTACGCTGACCGACCAAGGCGTGTTTCATGCGCCGCTGTGAAAGTCAGCTGAGAGATCGATGGCTCAAAGCCAGTGAGGGGAGAGGCAGCATGGGGTCCGCGCTGCCTCGTCAAGCCCTCACCCAAGTTTGCGACAGTTTTATCGTGAGTCAGGTTGCGCAGATGATCCGTGCATTGGTTACTGCTTTCGATCCGGTCGTCACGTTTGAGGCACCTGGCTGCATCCCGATAATGACACCAGAACTACACGCGCGCATCATCAACATTATAGAACGCCATACAACGGGTTCTGAATTTTAAGTACGACCTGCTGCTGTCGGACACGAGAAGAGCTCTAATTCTCGTCATCTCCATCCGCGAGCTCCAAGTGGATATCAGCCTCCGAAATGTACGGGATAGCCTCGATAGATCTGCGAACACGTAGCGATGAATAAGTACGTACATCGTGAGCTGAGCAGGATAATCGAACGTACTTGCGAGCTCTCTTGGCGACAGCGTGCGCATCGCCGACTCGCAAGTCCGACGGGACAATGATGGTCACGTCGACAACCGTGCCGTTCCCGTTCAAATAGGGCACCCAATGAGTGTTGATATGTGTCGTGCCGATGATCTCAGGGATTGTCGCAACAGCCTCGTAGACGTCTTGTCGGATTTCGCGATATGGTCGCATCTCCTTTTCATACAAATGCTTGCCATTGCGTTTACATCGTTCGACTTTGTCTGGCTCACACAACACATACGATAGAGAGCAACAATCAGACCAACATATCTCTGGTCTGTAGAGAATTGACTTCCCACGCACCGAAATTCACTTCAATATGAACAAGCACTTCAGACACATCGGGAAGCTCGCGCAAGATATGAGATCGAACACGGTGCGATATCTATTTATTCCAGCCACAAATCGCAATGAGTACAAGAGCTCTTTCAGTATCACGGTGTCGCAAGGGAATACAAACCTGCTGCGCCATTGAGATACTTGTTCTTGCGTGCAACTACGATCGATTTGCGTGAGACACCACCATCATGTCAAGATAGCACGTAGTCATACGAGTCATACGTACATGAACCCGAAGATCCACAAGTGTGTACGGTCCCATTCGCCGAGCACGGATATCGGACGCGTGATGGACATCGTCCACATTCCCAGACTACACAATTGCAGCTATCGTTAGTTTCACGGCAGCTTATGCATCGACGCTTGCAAGTACGTACCACTTGAGTTAGTAACTCTAATACATCAGCTTCAACGCTCTTGTCTGTCAGGTCGTGTACGCTAGAGTATTTACGTTAACGTTGACACCGTCAGTTTGTGGTCACTACAAGAATGAGGACCCGCGAGGCCAACTCACCTGTCCAAGCAGACTTCAACGCCAGTTTTCACGATCATTGCAGCAACAGCCATTGCAGCCGCTGATCAGAATACAGTCAATCACAATGATAACTCGTCAACACTACTTCGTCTGAATTGGATTGAGCAGTTCACGAACCTGGGTCGAGCAACGGAATGCCTGCCATACTTCCCAAAATGCCGCCTACAAGTAGCAACACACGTAGAAATCAATCAGCTATCGTGCGGTTTGAAAGGGCAAGTCCAAACGCACCCATCGCCACAACAGAGGAAATGGCATCCGTTCGGTGGTGCCATGCGTTCGCAATCAGCACCTACAGAACGACAGCATTGCTTCAGGTTTTGCACGAATAAGGGTACTCGAACGTGACATCAACCCACCTTGCTCTTGGCTTTCTCACCAATGCGCACGGTGGCATGATACAAAGCCTCTTTTGCACCGATTGACAGAGCTGCAGCTCCAGCAGCTAGAGCTAACTGCGTATTACGATCGAGCTCTGCAAACACTCAAACGTGTCAGACGCACGGATGCCTTATTAAACGAGCACGGCAGCTCGCTCACCTGGCAAGAAGGGAAGACTGAAATCAGGGACACTTTGGCCAACACCTCCATTCACCCACAATTCCTGTAGTGATTGCATGCCATCGAAGCCAATGCCGAGACCGCAGCAGACTAGGATGGCGCCGACCGAGAGAGATCCCACAGCTTCAAACTTGCCGTATCCTGTCACAAAGCAGTGTATACATTTAGCTCGAGCAAGGAGCATAACCAACAGTTTGCTCTCCATGCACACCGTAAGGATGCTTCGGGTCAGGCGGCAACCGCGCGATCTTGACGCTCCATAGTGTGACGATGTCGGACAGCAGATCTGATAGCGAGTGCGCGGCGTCCGCAATTAATGCATTCGAATGGATCGCTGCGCCCAGCGTTCCCTATCAATCGACATGAAAAGAGCGCACGGTGAGGACTGCTGCGATGCGACGATCACAAATCAATGGCTTGCGCTCATTCTCATCCCATGTACCTTGGTGACGGCCATAGCGACATTCACATACATGCCGACGCGCGTGATCTTCATGGCCTCAGCAGCTGCATTGAGCGTCGTATGTGAGACACCCCACCAATCTGCAGTCTGATGACATGCAACAACCACGAAGGAACGGACCTTGCGTGTTCATGGAGTTGGAGAGCCGCGTTTGCTCCTGCTCTGGCTTGCTCTCATCGCTTGCGTGTGCTCCCTGCGTAGACGCCTGCGAGCACAGCGTCTTCCACTTGCCATTCGGCCTTGTCTCCAGCGCCTGCAGTGCTGGGAAGCGCGTTCCCGCAGCGCCGGAAGTCGCTCCAGTGCGCGCGAGCGACCGCCACATCCTGCGTCTGAATGGGTGAAGAGTGATTGTGTGTGCAACGCAGTCAGCTGCTTGGTTTGACACGAGGACTGCAATTCATGGCGCGAGTTGAATTGAGTCGATTCAATGAATTGCAGCACCAGGCAGAAAACCCATTCGAGTGGCTTCAGGAGGGACGAAAGCTCATGTCGCACGGATCTGCTGTTGACGGAAGGATGCAGGTCAACTGTTGAAGCTGGGCGGTGAAAGTCTCAACGCCGCGGTGTGAATGGATCTGAGTTTGACCGCCGCCATTGGAACTGAAACGCCGCTGCTCCTGTTCCCATAATTGAAGAGAAACGCCAGAGTGACTCATGCGAACATATCTCATTCCTAAACGGGCGTAACCAGGAAGCGTAACCCATAATGGAACACGCAAGTGCTCCGCCGAACCGTACACAGAACGTAGCGTAACCAGGTGCACGTGTACAGTATCAAGATTCACAGGGTTTCGCCCTCTACAGTACTTTTGTGGCTGGGATCCACCTGAGTTTTGGAGGCACCATTGCAGTCAACCTGAATACAAGCCCCTCTCCTCTCACCATCTCAGACGTTCGATTGTCAAGCTAAAGCCGAAATTGAAGTCACGCGTTCGAAAGAAACCGCACCCAGCGCTGCCAACACGCTGCCTGGACTGTTCGTAACCAGTGTTTACGCACTCATATGACCATTGCGCCTTCGTGTATGTGCGCTGCCTACGGATGGTGGATGCCGAGTCGCGCTCTATCCGGCGCCACCAGCTGGAAGATCGGCTTTATCCAACTGTTTGCCGTTGGTGACGGCCCAGACGGGCCCCACGCTTCCCTCTCCAAAGCGATACGTGGACAGTTGGGAAAATGTGTCCGTGCGTCACGTGCATCACGTCTTACAGTTACATCTTTGCACCTGTGCCGACTGGTTGTAGTGCCCCATAAGGTTTTTAGGTTCGCTTGAGGTTATTCCTCAGTTTTTAGCTTGGCGCACCTGTTTCTTTTCTCTCTCCCCCCCTTCCCCTCTCTCCCCTCCTCCCCCCTCCCCCTCCTCT